>JAJMZS010003025.1:0-63759 GCA_023807205.1 Isotricha prostoma
AAATATAAATAATAATCTAAATGATAAAAATAATAATATAAATGATATAGATATAAATAATAATAATAATATAAATGATAAAAATAATAATATAAATGATATAGATATAAATAATAATAATAATAATAATAATAATAATATAAATGAAAAAAATAATAATATAAATGATATAAATATTAATAATAATCTAAAAGAAAAAAACAATGAAAAATTAGATATTAATAATAAATCTATGTTAAATAATCACACAAATAAATCAAAAACAAATAACAAAGGAAAAAATTATCAAATTAATAATGTAATAAAAGATTTGAAAAAAGAAAATAAAAATGAAAAGAAAAACAATTTTGATATTTTAGGTGATCTTCTAAATGAAAATAGTGATATTAATAATAATAATAAAGATGAGATTTTTAATTATAATATAATTAATGAAAAAGATGAAAATAATAATAAAAATGATAATTTAAATAAAAGTAAGAGAAGCAATCTTTCAAAGAATAATTTAAGTAATTTGAAAAACTTAAAATTAATAAATCAAACTAATAATAAATTTGAAAAAAAGTATAATTATATAATTTCAAATGAAAGTCTAGAAATAATAAGAGAAAACAAAACTAATCAAAAAGATATTAAAACACAATTTTCATTCAGTTTTAATGATAAACTTCAAAATAATTTACATTCAATAAAGAATAATAAACAAGAAGATAAAAGTATTTCTTGTGATATTCCTTTATCAGGGAGAAATAAATATAAAATAAATCTAGAAAAAACAAAAGAAAATATTCAAACCAAAAAAGAAAATAATGACTTAATTAATAAATTAATTGAAGAAAAAATACATGATATAATATTAATACAAGAACAAATTAAAAACAAAATTACTGAATTAGAGAATAAAATAAATCTTATAAATAAAATAAATTCCGGATTAACAGAAAAAATAAATGAAATAGAAATAAATAAAGAAAAATTAGAACAAGTTGAAGTAAAATTAAATGCTTCAAATAAAGCAATTGAAGTAATAAATGAGCATTATTTACTAACAGATATTACTAATATTGATAATTTGGAAAATATTTTATATTTACCAAAATTTAAAGATAAAAGATTTCCACCATCAAAAGTAAAATCAAAAGCTTTAAAAAAATATTTATTAAATAATTCAGATGAAATAAAAGATAATATTCCTTTATTTGAATTAAGGACAGAAAATGTTGTTAATAATTCAAAAAAAAAAAATTATCCAAGTAAATTATTAATAGAAAAATTTGAAAAAAAAAGAAAAAAAGAAAAACTTGTTAATGAAATATATCACAATCAATCAATGAAATTTTTGAAGCCTTTAAAAAATTCATTTATAAAAATTCCTCAAACAAATTTTATAAATGATGAAAAATAAATCTATAATATTATTGAGTAAGCTTATTGTTGGTTTTTTATATAAATAATTTATATTATTATTATTTAATTAATAAAAATTATTTAATAATGGATGATTATATGATTGATGAAAATCTAATGAGAATAATACAAGAGGAAAATATAGAAGAAAATACTAATATAAATAATGAAAAAAAAACAAAAAGTTATCATTTACAAAGATCAAATGGGACAATTCCAGAAGAAAATTATGAAGAAATGACTGAAAATTTTTTAAAAGAAATAGAAACTATTACTCCAAAATTACAAACTTTTAATAATAAAACAAATAATGTATCTTTTCAAAGTAGTTCAAAAAATATTACAAGTAATAGAGATAAAAATGAATATAAAAATGAAATTATAAATTTAAGTAAACAAAATGAAAAAATTGAAAAACAACTTAAATCAAAAATTGATGAAATAAAAAAAATCAAATATTTAAATGAAAAATTAGTTAAAGAAAATACACAATATCAAAGAATAAATAATAATTTATTAAAAGATAAAAAATCAATGGAAAAAGAAATTTCTGAAATGAAATCTTATAGATTAAAAATTGAAAATAAATTAATATCAGGTGCAAAAAATCAAAATTTAATTGAGATTAATAATAAATTAAGAGATGAAAATGAACAATTAATACAAAAAATAAGATATTTAGAAAGTGAAAAAATTGATTTGATGAAAAAAAATGAGACACAAGAAAATGAAATTATTTTATTAAATAAATCATTAGGAATTAAGGCAGAAGAATTAAATATTTCTGAAAATAATATTTTAAATATTTCAAATTTAAAAAGTAATTATGAAGAATTAAAAAATAAATATTCTATATTAAATAATAATTTTGAACAAGCTAAAATTACTATTAATCAACAGAATGAAAAAATTCAAGAATTAATTTTAATTCAAAATAAAATGAATGAAAATCTTATTATGAAAGGTAATGAAAATAATAATTTAAAAATTGAAAGAGATTCTTTTGAAGAACATTTTAATAAAAATTCTAAAGAATTAATTGAATTAAAAAATAAATTAAAAAATTTTGAAAATATTCAAAAAGAAAATGAAGATATGAAAAACAATTTAACTAATATAATTAATAATAATGAAGAAAATAAATTTGGAATAATTAAAAATTATGAGAATAAAATTAATAATTTAATATATCAAATTAATTGTCTTAAGCAAGAAAATTATAATATAAAACAACAATTACATATTAATGAAAATAATCATTTAGAAAATACGAATTTAATTTATGAAGAATCTCAAAAAATTAATAAAGAAAAAGAAAGATATAAAAACATGTTTATTGATGTTATCAATAAGTTAAATCAAATGCCAAAAAAAGAAGAAAATAATGAATATAAAGAATTATTAGAATCATTACAATATCAAAAAAATAAAAATTTAGAACTTTTAGAAGAAATTAAGAAAATAAACGAATAAATAAATATAAATATTATTTTTATTAAATTATAATTTATTATATATTCATAATTATTATAATATTTAATAAATATATGATTATCAATTTAAATTTCGGAGATTCAGATTTTAATTTAGAAGTCAAAAATAATACTTCTGTATCTGATCTTTATAAAATGGTTAATAAAATTTATAATATACCTTTACAAAGAATAAAATTATATGATAATTCTATTTTAATACCAAATAATTCAAATTTAATCTCAAATTATTTTAACCAAGCACATAAAATAAATGTTATAGATGATTATGATAACAATCATAAAGAAAAAGATTTAGAAGAAACAAATTCCTTATTATCAGAAAGAAATAAAAAAAAAAGTTCATTATTTCAAAAAATAAAAAATATGAAAATCATAAAAAAATATATTACTTGTCAAGAATGTAATAACCTAAATGCAATAAATTATTGTAGAAATTGTAATAAATTTTATTGTTTTGAATGTAATATAATATTTCCAGAACATGAAAAACATTTAAAAATAAACTTGGAAAATGGAAATTTAATAAATTGTATAAATTATTATAAAAAAGAAATGATAAATGAAGTAAATATTATTGAAAAATCATATAATAAAAGTAATCATTGGATAATAAATGATGAAATTAGGAATAAATATTTTGACAATTTAATAGGATTAATTAATGAAATTAAATTACAACAAAAAGAATTATCAAATATAAATAATTCACATGATATAAATGAAACAACTTTCATTAATTTAAGAAAAGATTTATATAATATTCAATTACCTTCTTTTGATGAAAAAACAATCGATGTTTTCTCTCAAATAAATAAAATTGAACATTTAATTGATAGATATATTTTTTATGTGTATCGTCAAGTTATAAAATCAAATTTTAATAAAAATATAATGGATATATTTGAGAAAATTCAAAAAGATTTATTAAAAATATTAAATGATGGAAATAAAAAAATTGAAGAAATCAAAAATTTATCTAATTATAGTTTAAAAGAATTAAAGTTATATAATGAAGGAGAAAAGGTAATTGAAAAGAATTTAAAAGAAAATAAATCTTCATTTCCTCAGATAAGATTAAAAACAGAACAAGATAAAGATTATTCTAATACTTTTAGTAAAATTAAACTTACAAAACATAGTTATTTAAGAGATTTAATTATAAAAGAAAAATTGAATTTAGAGAAAAATATAAATCTTCGAAAAAGAGTAAAAAGTGAAATAAATGAAAATAATAATCTTTGTTTTACACATGGAAATAATGAAATTAAAATGATACCAAATAAAAAATCTTCAAGAAGTACTCTTGTTGATATTAATAAAATTGATAGAATATTTAGTATGCCTGTCAGAAATAAAAAGAAAAAATAGTTTTTTTTATAAATTTATTCATTATATATAAATTTTTTTGTTTATTATTTAGTTTTTTTGTTGTAGATTAAATTTAAAACAAATAAATATTTAAATATTATTTTTTATTAAAAAATGAATAGAAATGATACAAATAATAGTAATTCAAATTTAAATTTAGGAAATGATGTTAATTCAATATCAAAATATTTTATAAGTAATAATGATAAATCAACAATGAGTATAACAGGTGCAATAATGAAAAATCAAAACGCAATAAACAATGAAATAATAGAAGAAAATTCCCAAATACAAGAAAATATTCCTTTAGAAAAAGTACAAAAATTTTTTAAAAAAAATATTAAATTAAGAAATGCTACAATTAAAAAGAATTTTTGGAAAAGAGATTACATATCAAAAAAACCAATTTATTTAAAAATAATAGATTTAATTCCTTCAATAATAGGAACGCAAGGTTTTTTATTATGTATAAATAATTACTTACATAATGAAGAAAGAGATTCAATATTATGTAATGTAATAAGTCAATTAAATACAAATACTTTAAATGAAAAATTTTCAATTATAAATAACAATTCAGAAAATGTTCATTTAAATTTATTAATGAATCCCAAAATTAAATATGATAAAACAATATATCATAAAAATAAATATAAATTAATAGAGAGTTCATATCGAAAAATAAAAAAATTAAAAAAAGAATTATCAAAATCAGGAGAAAATTTTTTCCATAATTTTCTATGTTTTAAAAGAATAACATTAGAAAACAAATATGAAAGTATAAATCCATATAAAGATATAAAATCAACATTATATACAATATTTCCAAATATAAATTTTGAATTAATGAGAATAAAAAAACTTTCTTTATCATCAAAATTTAATTTAAATAAATTATTAATGGATAGGCATCATTCAACAATAAAAATAGGAAATCAAACAATAATAAATGGATTTTTATCAATGACAGCAGAAAAAAGAATAATAACTTTAACTGATGATACTGCAATTAAAAATTTAGAAAATTCTCAAAGTTTAAAACAAATAATTTTTGGTATTTGGATTAGTTTAAAATATGAAGATGCTTCATTATATGATAGTGTTGAAGAATTATTAAAAAAATATAGATATTTAATTTATAAAAAATGTTTTGAATTTATTTTAGTTTCTTCTAAAATTGAAACTATTTATTCTCCTTCTCCAGATGAAGGAATGTTCCTTTTAATTATTTTTTTTAAAGGCTCCCAACAATTTTATGAAGTAAAAGTTATTCCTAATGAAGAAGATAAAAATTTTAATAAAAGTGATAATTCTAATAATAATAATATTAATGAAGTTGAAAATATTTTAGAAAATTATAATAATCAATGGTTAATTATGAAAAGAAATTTTAATTTAAAAGAAAATACTGGATTTGATTTAACTGATAGTATGAAAAATGTAAAAATTCATACTACAATAAATTATATTAATTATTTAAATGGTTTAATTCCTTTTTCAAATTCAAAATCAAATTCATTAAAAAATTCAATTTTTACAAATACAAATAATAAAAATTTTCAAAATTCAAATAAATTCATTTCATCAGGAAATATAATATCCCCAAATAATTTAATAATGAAAAAATCTAATATAGAAAATATAGGTAAATCATATATATCAAATAATAATATAAATCAAAATAATACAAATAATAATAATAATAATAATGATATTTTAACTTTAGAATCTCAAACAAATAATAATAATAATAGTATAAAAGAAAGAGTAATGAATATAATTCAAACAAAAGCTCCTGCATTTGATCCTTTACAAGATATGTTTGATATAAATACTGAACAAAATGAACAAAGTAATTTAAATAATTTAGATACTATTAATGAACATATTTCAAATAATAATAATAATAATAATAATACTATTAAATTTGACAAATTATCTTCTATTAATAATAAAAGTCCTTCTAATTCTAAAATTCCTAAATCAAGATCTGGGAGAAATTTAGTTGATCAATTTCATCATATAATTAATGATAATATTGATGACAACTTTTTTAAAGGAGATGGTTTTAATTTTCCTTTTAAAAATACTGATATTAATTTCAATAAACCACCTCAGCCACAAAATAATTTATTACAAAAATTTCCTTCAAATGAACAAACACAAACAAAAATTAATTATTTTTCTCAAAGTAATGCAAATTATAATACTCCTTTTACATTAAATAATAATAATTCAAATAATAATATTAATAATAATTCTAATAATAAAAATAATAATATTAATAATAATAATAATAATAATCAAATTTTAAATAATTTGAATTCAAATGAATTAAAAGAAATAGATGAAAATGATGATTTTTCACATAAAAAAATGCAAAGTTTAATTATATCACAAAAAATGTCAATAACACCTTCTCCATCAAATCCAAATTTACAAAATTTTAATTTTAATTTAAATGAAAATTCAAATAATAATAAAATAAGTTTTAACAATAATTTAAATATAATTACAAAAAAAGAAATTGGTATTCAAACTTTACCAATTGATGATAATATGGGAAGTATTTTAGAAGAACAAAATCAAACTATTCAAATGTTACAAAATAAAATTAATAATATGGAATTAATGCTTGAAAAAGTATTAACAAAATTAAGAGAAAAAAATCAAAATAATAAAAATGAAAATTATATTAAAGAAGAGAAAGAAACAAGTGAATTAGAATTAAGTAATAATAATGAAGAAGAAAAAAGTGATTCATTACATTCAAGTGAAAATTCTAAAGAACAAATTCACTTTAGTAAAGAAATTTCTAATACTTATATGGCCCAAACTACAAAAGAAAATGAAATTGGTTTAAAAAAAGTTGATTTTAAAAATAAAGATATTAAAATAAGTGATTCTTCTGAATTATCAATTTCACTTTCAAAAAATAATAATAATGTTGATGTAACTTATAAAAGTAATAATAATGAACATACATTAGAAGTACCTGTTATTAAATATAATTCTGAAATTTCTGGTATGGATGATACTGAAAATGATTTATAAAAAATTAATAAAATTAAAAATAATCTTAATTTATAAAAATAATTTTTATATATTAAAGATTTAATATAAATAATTTACAATGAAAAAATAAAATTATAAATTATATAATAGTTATACTTTTATTTTGACACAATATTAAATATTTCACTGTTAAAAATTGTACTAGTTGAAGTATCTTTATCTTTTTTATTTGATATAGTATTATCTTTAATTAATTGATTTTCACTTTTTTCAATTTGATTTTTTTTATTTTCAATTATTGAATTTACTTTTTTGATTTCAAGTTCAAGATTCACTTTTTCATTTTTTAAATTTTCATTTCCTTCAATGATTTTATTTAACTCTTCCTTTAAAATTTTTATTTGATTTTCTGTATTTTTAATTTCTAAATCTAATTTTTCTATATTAGTATTTTTATTAAGTTTATTTTTATTTAATAGTAAATTTAAAGTATTTTGTTTAATATGAATAGTATTATTTGATTTATTAACTTTTTTATTATTTGCATTCATAAATGAAGTAACATTATTCTTTCCAAGAAAAATTGAAGAAAAATCTAATCTTTCATTGAATTGAAAATCTAATTTGCTATTTTTAATAACTTTGGTTAAAAATTTAGGAGAATCAATATTATTAATAATAGAATCATCAATAATACCTAATGAATCATCATCACTTAAATTATCTAATTTTATATTAGGTTCTACATTTAATGCACTTTTATTTTGTAATTTTTCTTCATTTTTATGAAACTTTTTTTTTAATTTTTGTAATTCTTTTTCATTATTTTCAATTTCTTTTTGTATTATTTTACTTTTTTGATTCACTTTTATTGAATTTTCTTTTAAATTTTCAGCTGTTTCAACATGAATTAAATATTCATTATTTTTATCTAATGCTATTAAAATTGGGTTTATTATATATTTTTGATTATGTGAAAAATTATAGGAATTTTTATATTCTTTTTTTTTCTTTTTTATTTTCTCATTTATTAATTTTATTTCCTCATCTATTTTTTTTATATTTGTTTTAATATTTTCTTTTTCTTCTTTACTTTTTATTTTAGATTTTAATGATGCTATTCTATTCAAATTTTCTTTATTTATTATAAATTTTGAGACTATATTATCATAATTTTCTAGATTATTTTCATTATTCATGGATTCTTTAATTAATAAATGTTGGTTATTATTTTTTAGTAAAAAATTATTGATTTTACGATGAAATTGCTTTACTTCATTAATTTTGTTATTAAAGATTTTTATTTTTAGCCTTTTTTCTTCTTTTAAATTGTCATTTACTTTTTTTATTTCTTCAATTTTATTTTTCAATTTCATTTTTTTAATTATTTCAAATTAACTTAAGATATTTTTTTTTAAATTAAAAATAAAAATTAATTTCATTACTTATTTTTAAGTAAAATAAAGAAATATAATCCAATGTTTTATTTTAATATCTAAAATTGTTAAAAATAATTTGTTTTATATTTATTTTATTATATTTTCTAATAAAAAGTGAAATAAAATATTATTCTTTTTAAAAATAAATAAAAATGAAAATGAGTTATTCAACTCCTCTAATTTATTCTTCAGAAAAATTATGTTCATACACAGTTAGAAATTCATTAAAAAAAAATTTAATAAAAAATAATGATTTTATTGATTTTCAAAATAAAGAAATTAAAAAATTAAAAAATTCAGTTATAAGTTATAAAAAAAATATAGGGGATTTAAATAAAAAAGTGCAAAAGAATGATAATTTATTTATTGAAAATTCAATAATTTTAAGGAAATATAAAGAATTAGAGAACAATTATTCGACTTTAAAGAATGATTATTTAGAAATTAAAGATAATTTAAAAGAAAAAAATAAAATAATTTTTGATTTTCAAAAATTAACTGAAAATGATACAATTAAATTTAAGCAATTTAAAATTCAAAATAATGACCTTAAAAATATTATAAAGGCTTATGAAATCAGTAATAATAATTTAAGAGAATTAAATAAGTTACAGGATGAAAAAATTAAAGAACTTGAAATTAAAAATACTGAATTAAATTCATTTAACAAAAATATAAAAGAAAAAAATGAACAAGAAAAACAAAATGAAAATTCTCTTTTAAAAAACCAAATAGATAATTTAAATAAGCAAATAAAAAATTTATCAGAACAACTAAAAGAAAAAGAACAAAATTATATATTAGAAATAAAAAATAAAGATAAAGAAATTAGTACTTTATTAGAAAAATTAAATGAAGATAAAGAAAAAATATTAAAAATAGAAGATTTAAATGAAGAAATAAATAATATTACTTTAGAAAATAATAAATTGAATCATCATTTAAAAGAAATTAAAGATGATAATATTGAAAAAAAAAATTTAATTAAAAAACTAAATGATTGTATTCTTGAATATAATCAAACATTTATTCAAAGTCAAAATGAATTAACAGATAGAGATAAATCATATGAAAATATTGAAAAAGAAAAAGAAAAATTATTTCAAAAATTAACAGAAATTTCAAATGAGAAAATCAAAATTGAAAAAAAATTGAAAATAATTAATGAAGAAAATATATTTCAAAATTCGATATATGAAGAAAAAATTACACAAATATTAAAAGAAAATAATTTAAAAGATGAAGAAATAAAACAATTAAAAATAATAATAAATAACCTTCAAAAAGAAAATCATGAATTAAAATCTGTCACAAATGATTTAGAAAAATCAAATATTTATTTAATTAATTTAAGAGAAAGACAAAATGAATTAAATTTAAAAATTTCTTCTCTAAATGAAATGGTTAATGAAAAAGAAAAAATAATAGAAAATTTAAAAGAAAAATATAATCAAAAAATTTCATATTATAAATTAAAGATATTAGAAATGAAAAATAGGATTAATAATTTAATGAATAATTTAATTCAAATGAAATATTATGTAAATGAAATAGAACAATTATTTGGAAATAGAAATACACAAAATTATACAACTAGAATAAAAAAAAGAAGTTCATCAATGGATTATAATACTATAACAATGGATAATCATTATTATAACGCTGGATTAATAAATTCATTGAAAAATGTTGTGAATAAAATTGATAATGAAATTAATGAAAGTAATAAAAATGAACAAGAAACTTTAAATAAAATATAAATAAAAATATAGATATCATTATAATTTTTTAGGTAAAATACTGCGTAAAAAAATTTTTTAAAATTTTATTAAAAAAAATTAAGTAATAAGAAATTAAAAAATATAAATAAAGTTTTTATTTCATCTAAAATGAATGTTTATTTTTCAATGAATTTCAGAATTATTTTAAATGAAAATATATTTATTTAATTTATTTTAATTAAATTATAGATAATTTTAGAATATATAAATTATATTAAGAATAATAATTCCTATTTATATTTTTATGCATATATTAATTATTTGTTTTTTTTTCAAAAATTTTTGAATTGATTTTTTATTTTAAATTGTGGGCAAAATTTTGTGTATTAATTGTTTCTAATTTATAAAAAGATATAAACAATGATAAAAAAATATTTAAATTATTAATATCTTTTTAGTTTGAATAAGTTAATATTAAGAGATTTGGAATATTTATTTCTCAAATTTTAATTAGAAAAAATTTAAAAATGATTTATAAAATTTCTTGAAGAAGTATAAATATATATTTTTTTTAAAATTTAAATTATAAATTATATGTCATATAAAAATAAAATTGAAATTTCTCCTCCTACAATAATATCATCGATTGAAAAGGAATTAAAAGATTTATTATCAGATGTTCCAAAAGGATTTAAACCAAGAATTATTTCAATACAAGAAACTTTAAAAATGTTAAATAAAAAAATAAATTTAATAATACAACAAAAAATTGAAGAAAATAATGAAATAAATAGTCAAAATTTTAATAATAATTTTAATATTAATTTAAAAGAGATTCAATCACAATATGATAATAATATTGGAAATTTAATTTCAGAAAATAATAATTTAAAAAATAAAATAAATGAATTAGAAGAATTAATTCAAATTATTCAAAATAATTCTCAAAGAAAGAATTCATCAAATCATGAAATAAATAATTTATTAAATGAAGAAAAAAATAAATCAAAAATGCTTTTATTACAAGTAAAAACAGTTGAAGATTCCTTTAAAATATTATTAGAAAAATATAAAAAATTAGAAGAAAAACATAATGAACTATTAAATGATTGCTCTAAAATGGCTAATTTAACATCAAATATGAAAAGAATAAACAATAACAATAAAACTAACTATAAAGGATTAATTGGAATTAATGAAGAATTACAAAATAAAATAACTTCATATGAAAATGTAATAAATAATCATTCACAAGAAATAAAAAATTTAATGAAAAAAAATGCATTATTACAAGATAAATTAAATAAAATTGAAAATGAAAATAAAAATTTAAATATTGAGATATATAATAAAGATGAAAGATTAAAAATAATAAGATTAATGAATTCTAAATTAGAGCAAACATCAAATAATTTAATTAAGAAATGGGATTCAATAAATAAAATTGAAGAAAAAACAAATCAATTATCAAATGATGCTAATGAAGCATATAATTTATTAAGAATAACTAACAATGAATTAGAAAATGAAAAAAATATGAATAAAATATTAAATAATCAAATAGAAAAATTAAATAAAGAAAAAGAAGATTTATTAAAGAATTTAAAAAGTATTCAAGAAGAAAATAAAAGTTTAAAATTAAGAAATAAAAAAATTACAAATATAAATAAAGATTTAGAAAATTCATTTAAAGATATATCACATTCAAGTATAAATAATAATATATTTCATAGTGCAAGTACTAGTAAATTAATAATAAACGAAAGTGGAATTGGTAATCAAACAATCCCATTAGAAAATTTACAACCAGCCAAATTATAAAAAAAAAATAAATTATAAAATAATTATTAAAAAATAATATAAATAAACAAAAAAAAACATTATATAAAAAAATATAATATTACAATTAAAAAAAAAGCAAGAATAAAAAAATTAAAAAAATAAAATGAAAAAAGAAGAAAAAGATGAATATAACAAAACATATGGAATATTTAAATTTAAGCTTCCATTACCAACAGAAATAATAAAAGCAATAGGATTAGAAGGAGAATCAGTATTATATAAAAAAATGATAATGGGAGATTATGAAAGATTTTATGATATAATAAAAATACCAGAAGAAGGAGATTGGTTAATGATTCATAAAGAATATGGTCAAACATATAATGAATATATAAATAATAATTGTATTCAAGTTGATCAAAATCACGATGTAATATATATTGCACCTTTATCTTTTTCAGCAAATGAAATAATGGATCAAAATTTTATAACAAATGTTTTTTTATTATGTGAAGCTTTTTTTTTTGGTATGAAAATAAGATTAATTGAAATTTCTTCTAATTTTAATGGCGTTGATGTTAAAACTGATGATGATAAAAAAATGCAAATTAATGGAGAACAATTAATGGATATTTTAAGTAATGAATTACCAAATGATGCTTTTTGTTTAATTGGTTTAATTGATACTGATTTGTATATTGAATCTATTAATAAAAATGGAAAAAATATTTTTAAACCTACTTTTGATTCTAAAAATATTTCTAAAAGAACTTCTATTTTTTCTTTTGCTAGATATGATCCTTTATTTAGTAAGAATAAAAAAGATATTTCTAAAAATCAAAAAATGAAAATTTATATTTTAATTTTGAAAAGAGTTTGTAAAGCAATTTTAAAAGAAATTTGTTTTATGTTTGGAATGAAAAATTGTGTTTTTTTTTCTTGTTTAATGAATGGAAATGCATCTTTAAATGAATTTGATAATAAACCAATTGAATTATGTCCTATTTGTTTAAGGAAATTAATTACTAATATTAATTGTAAAGGAAGAGATATTAAAAGTTCAAGAATGAAAAATCCTACTGTTGTATATGATAGATTTGTTAAATTAAGAGATACTCTTCAAGAGAATTTTTATGATATTTTTGAAAATGAAGTTAATTGGTTTAATGCTAGAATTGAATATTTAAAAAATGAAATGTGAGTTGAGTTGTGTTTATTTTATTTAATTTGTTATTTAATTTATATTTTTTTTTTCTTAAAATTTGAAATATTATTTTTTACTTTATAATATATAATTTTATTTCCAAAAAAATATGATTTCAAATAATGATATTTCTGGGGAGGGAAATAATAATATTAATTCATCTAAACAAAATAATATTAACAAAAATGAAAATTTATTTTTTAGTTTTCCTGATTTAGAAATGAATAAAGAATTTGATGAAAATTTAGTCTTTTCTCATTTCTTTAATACATTTCATTATCTTGAATTTGAAAATAATAATTCAAATCAAAATCCATTTTTAATATATAAAGAATTTAATTATGGTTATTTTGAAGAAATAACATTAATAAAAGAACCAACTAAAGTATCATTAAATATTATATTAGGTCATATAAAAAAATTTTCAACATCTTCAGATATAGAATTTAAAAAGAATTTTATAGATAATATTCAATTATATTCTGATTCAATAGGAATAGAAAATACAAATAATTCATTAATTCCATCTTTAGCAAGAATAATAGATGAATCTTTAGAATTAAAAATTATTTTTTTAAAAAATTTAATACCTTTTATTGATTTATTATCAACTAAAGGTGTTATTGGATATAAAATAATAAATGATAATATATTATATATTATTGATGAATTATATCATCAAAGAAATTTTGAAAATGATGATTTTGAAATGAATAAATTATTATTTGATTGTTTAGTTAAAGTTTCTAAAATTATTATTTCAAAAGATAAAGAAAAATGTAATATGATTTTACAAATAATTTTATCATTTGCAAGTGATTTTAATAATAGTACACAAAATAGTGATTTATGTATAAAATTAATTAAAAATTTATGTGAAGATTTTGGAGAAAAATATACTGAAAATTATTTATTACCTCAATTAATATTTTATGCTCAAGATAAAAGAGATGAAATAAGAAAAGAAGTATTATTATCAATACCAAATATATGTGAAGTTATTTCATCAGAAATAATAAAGACAACAATATATAATATGATAAAAAAATTATCAAATGATTCAATATGGACAATTAGAAAATGTGTTATAGAAATAATGCCAAATGTATTAAAATCATTTAAAGAAAAGAGTTTTCATAGTTTAAATTTATTAATTTCAGGAACAAACGCAAAACCATTTTTAGAAATAATAGAAAAATTAATATCAGATGAGCAAAAATATGTTAGATATACAATAATAAAAAAAATAGGAGAAATAATATGTCATTTAGATAAAGATGAATTATCATTAAAATTATTTGACTATTATAAAGATACAATTGATGAATATTATGCAAATAAAGAACAATTAATAGAAATACAAACTGATGAAAATTCAAATAAAAATGAAATTAAATCTTTAGGAATAAATGATTTATATGATTATGCATATAATTTTCCTTCAGTTCTTTTTTGTTATGGTGTATCTTTTTGGCCAAAATTAAAAAATTTATATTTTAATTTATGTAATGAAAAAGATTTAAAAATTAGAAAAAGTATTATTTCTTCTTTTCATGAAGTTTCAACAATTTTAGGTAAAGAATTAACTGAAAAAGAATTATTACCAATTTATGATAAATTTTTAGATAGTAATGAAAAAACTGAACAAATTCTTTCTTTAAGAAATTTACCTAAAATATTAAATATTGTTAATAAAGAAACTAAACAAAAGTATTATAAATATTTTGAAGCTGTTTCAATTTTTCAAAATAATACTGGTAATAAAGTTAGAAATTTTAATTTTATAAATTGGAAAAATAAATTAGATGTTGCTGAAAGTATTTTATGTTATTTTAATTTATATGAAAATGAAGTAATTTATCAATCAATTATTCCTCAAACTATAACATTTTGTTTAGATCAAATTTATCAAGTTAGAAAAGTTGCTGCTAAAGTTTTAGCTTCATTAATTGTTTATTTATTTGATGATAATTATAATAAAGATAAATTAATTGAGTTAATTAAAACTTTTTCATATCATAAAAAATTTCAACATAGAATTACTTTTATTAAAATGTGTAATGTTTTTCTAATGAATTATCATATTTATACAGAAATAATTAAAGATATTTTATTAAAACTTTCAAATGATAAAATAAGTAATGTTAGAATTTCAATTTGTAAAATGTTAAAAAAAATTATTATTAATGATAGATGTCCTTGTAATAATGATAATGATATATATGATATATGTAAAAAATTATATAATAAAAATTCTAAATCAATTGTTAGTATTTTTAAAGGAATTACAAAAATTAAATTTGATGATTTAGAAGATTATAAAGAAGAAATTTTTACTGAAAAATTTTCAGGTAATTTTAAATTTTTTGAAGATGAATTTAAGATTGATTTAAATTCAATTTAATATTATTTAATATTAGAGCTAATATATATACAATTTTAATTTAATTATATTTAACAAAAATTTTTTTAATTTTAAATAAAATAATTCAATAATAAACAATGAGTAAATATATGTCAATGACATTAAATTCTTTTAGTAGACCAAGAACAAAATCTAAAAATACTCAATTACATGATTTATGTACAGTATTTATTAGTGCAATTGAAATAAATAATGATAATATTTTAAATAAAAAAGAATGTATTGAAAAGATTATTAAATTAAAAAGAGATAGAGAAAATTTAAGTAGGAAAAAAAAGTTTAATATTGATGATCTACTCAAAAAAGAAAGACCAAAAATAAAAAATAAAGTATTACAATTTTTAGATGACGAAAAGAGAAACGAAGAAATAGAAAAAAAAGAAAATATTAAAAAAGAAGAAAAAATAAAGTAAAATAAAAATATATAATTAAAATTAAAAAAAAATAGTAAAACTGAACAAGAGAAAAAAAAACCAAAAATTCAAAATGAAGAAAAACAAAATAAATCAAACCAACAAAATGAAGGTAAAAATTAAATTTTATAAATATATAAAAAAATAATTAAAAAAAAATAGAAAAAAAAATAGAAGAATCAAAACCAAAACGTTACACATTATTTAAAAGAATAAAAATATATTTAGAAAGTAACAATATTCTCCTTTCAGATTTAATAAATTATAATCCATTTCAATCAAAACCATATGAATTAAGATTAGGAGAAAAATTTATAGAATCTGTTAAATTTGGTAATTATGAATTTGTAAAAGAAGCATTATCAAATAATACAAATTATTTATTTGTATTTGATTACTTTAAACAAACTGCATTTCATTGGGCAGCAAAATTAGGAGATTTAAAAATGTTAAAAATATTAATTTCAAAAGGAAAAAATTTAAATATGGCAGATAATAAAGGAAGAACTCCCCTTTATTTTGCTGCTTATAATAATAATTTTGATTGTGTTAAAATTTTATGTGATTATGGTGGAAATTATTTTATGACTGATTATCAAGGAAAAAAACCAATTGATGTAACTAATAATTTGAAAATTAAAATTTATTTAAATGATTTAATGGCTGTTCCTTATAATAATCCTTATATTAGAAAAGAAATTACGAATTTAATTAAAAAAAGAGATGAAAAAATAAAAAAAAGATTAATTGAAGAAAAGTTTTTAAAAATGGAAAAAGAAGATAATAAAAAAATTGAAAAAATTTTTAAAGATGAAAATGTATAATAAAAAAAATTTAGTTAAAAAAATTTAATTTTAATATTTATAAAAGAAAATTTTAAAATGGTATGTTTTAATTACATTATAGTTATTTTAATTTTTTTAATATTTAATTTAAAAAAATATTTTAAGAGAGTATAAAATTTATTTTGAAGAAAATGAGTAAAAAAATACAATTTTATTGTTTCAATATTTTTGAGAATGAAATAAATATTTTAATTATTAAAAAATAATAATTATTAATAATTTTATTAAATTTATTTTTCAAAAAATAATAAACTATGAAAAAATAATTTAAATGGAAAATAAAGACTCTTTAGAACTATTATCAGAAGAAATAGAATCATTAATATTAGAAAAAACAGAAAACTTTGAATTTGGAGGAAATTCAAGTGATTCATTAGAAAATTTATTAATAAATTTAGAAAGTTTTAAAAAACCATTTCCTCCATTTGAAAGAAAAAAATATTCAATAGATATTTCTTTTTTAATAAATGATAATCATTTATATGATAATGTTCCAAAAATATTAATTAATCAACAAAAAGGAGAAACAATAATTGATGAAAGATTTACTGTAATTAGACCTGAAGCAATTACAAATTATATTTTAGATAATGATATTGATTCAGTTGAAAAATTTTATAAACAAAATTTAGAAGAACAAATTAGAACTAAAGAAATTATTCAAGAAAATGAATTTATTGATAATATATTATATAATTTATCATATGAAGAAAATTCTTTTAAAGAAGATTTTATTAATTATATTTTAGATGATAATAATAAAATTGAAAATTTAAAGTTAATAAATGTTAAAAATGATGATGGAATAAATTTTTATCCTGTTTTAATGGATAAAAAAAATGTTAATATTATAGAAAAAAATGAAGAAGAAAAAGAAAGAGAATATATGAATTATTTATTAGATAAAAATAAAAAACCTTTATCTTTTATTTATTTAATGGAAACAAAATTTGAAGAACAAAAAAAATTATTATTGGCAAATGAAAATCAAAAAGATTTATTTCCATTATCAACATATTTTAAAACAAATAATTTAAAAGTAAATATATTAAAAAAAGAAGTAAATTTTACATTATCACATTTATTATTAGATTTAGAAGATGATTCAAATATAATATGTTTTGCAATTCAAAAAATAAATGAAGATATTTTTTTATATGGAGGAAGTAATAAAGGATTTATATATAAATTTGATTTAAATAAAAATATACAAATAAGTAAAATAAATACAAAAGAAAATAATGTTTCATGTATTGATGTATATGAAAATTATATTGTTTCAGGACATAAAAATGGTGCAATACATGTTATTAATAATGAAAGTATAATTGATAATTTTAAAGATGAAAATTCTTCTTCAATAATTTCACTTAAAATTGTTAAAATTAATGTTGGAAAATCAAAATTTGAAATTGTTTATTCTAATCAAGATAGACAAATTAAATTGATTTTTAAAAAGAAATATATATTATATAATAAATTAAAATGTGAAATCTTATTAGAAACATCTTCACCAGTAAATAATATTATTTGTTATAATCCAATTAGAGATTTATCAATAAGTAAAAAGAAAAAAATGAAATTTGCATTTGTGACAATTAAAAATATAGTATTAATGAATATTAGTCCAATTTTAGTAACTGAAGAAGAAATAAATGAAAATGTACTAACAATAATAAGACCAAATGATGTAGATCAAAATGAAGTTCCTCAATGTTGTTTTTGTTTTGGTTATTTACCAAATAATAATCCATTAAATGATTTAATGAGTAATAATTTTAATAAAGAATATAATGAAGAAGATAATAATCCTTTATTAGTTATAAGTTGGGGTAAATATATTAGAATATATAAAGAAGATAATAAAAAATATAAATTTAATTGTGTTTTTGTTAATGATATTTCAATTATTAAAATTGCATCTTTATCTTATTCTTCTATTATTTTTATTGATAATAAATTTAATGCTAAAAATATTATGACTTATTCTTTTGATACTAATATTAATAGAACTGAAAAAAGTGTTATTAATGATAAATTTATTTTTAATTCTTGTGCCATTGGAAATATTAATTCTAATATTGTTTCTTATGATAATCCTGCTTATATTCCAGGTGATGAAAAAATTCCTAAATTAATTGAAAGAACTATTTATTCAAATAATATTATTAATAATATAGATAATAATAATTTAATTATTGTTGCTGTTAATGAAATTTTAAATTTAAAATTATTAGATTGGAAAAATATTATTAATTCATTTATTGAAAAAAAAGAATATGAAAATATATTTTATTGTATTTTAACTTATATTAGTACTAAAATTTTAAGAAATAATATTGATAATGAACAAAATTTTTTTTCTGATTTTAAAAATCAATTCTGTAATGAAATATTACTTAAGATATTAAATTTAATAAAAGATAAAAATGATAATGAATTTTATGATTTATTTATAAGGGAACTTATTGAATTTATATTAAAAGTAAAATGTTATAAGTGTTTATATGAATATTTTGAATTATTATTAGAATCAATAGATATAAAAAATATAATATATGAAAATTATACAAAATATATAGTTGAAAAAAAAGATTTATTGCCTTTACAATTTTTTGAAGAAATAACTGAAAACTTTTTCATAGGTTATATTATATATTATTGTGACAAAAATAAAATATATGAAATATCAAAATATTTATTAAATTTCCCTTTATCTTTATTAAAATTATCTAAAGTAAGTAATTTACTTAAAGAAAAAGAATTATTAGAACCATATATATATTCCTGTATGAATTTAACACAAGAAGAAAAAGAAAAAGAACAAACATATGATAAAGAATATTTTAAACCTATTGATTATATGTTTAACTTATTTAAAAATAAACCAGAAGATAATAAATATGAAGATTTTGTAATCAATCAAAATACAAATATAGATTTTATGGAAATAAGAAATTGTAAAGGATATTATGGACATAAAATTATATGGTTTTGTGAATTTTTAATTGAAAAAAATATATTTTTAAGTAATGAATTAATAGATGAAAATACATATAAAGAAATAATGAAAAAAATAATTTTATTTCTTATTGGAAAAGATACTTTAAAATTTCTTTTAAAATTTGATTCTTTTTCATATTTTCAAATTTTTAAAAAATTTTATTTAGAAGATGATTTATTTAATATAATAAATGATGAATATAATGAAATTGAATATATCGAATTTTTAATAAATATAAACAGAACTGATTTACAAACATGTGATTTAACTCCAAAAAAATATTTATATATTTTAATTGAAACAATATATGAAGAAGAAAATAATTTTTATATTAAAAAAGATTTATATGACTTTATAGGTGAATTTATTGAATTAATGGAAAATAAATTTTGTATAGATAAAAAAAATATTTTAACAGACGCAGCAGATTTTTTAATAAATTATCCAAAAGAAAAACCAAAATCAAAAATAAAAGATTCATTTAATTGTCACACATATAAAAATGAAAAAAAATTTGAAAGAGAAATAATGAAAGCAGAAGATAAAATAAAAAAAATAATAGAAGAAAGTTCAAATTTATCTTTATTAGATGATAATGATTATAATAAATTATTAGAATCTTCAAATGAAAGTCCATATTATAAAATAAAAATATATTTACATAATAAATTAAAAAATTATAAAGAAAGTTTACAACTTCAATTAGATAATAAAAATATAGATTCAAGAGATTTATTTGAATGGATTGATGAAACTTTACAACAAATAGTATTAAATGATCAAAAAGAAAATGATTTAGAAAAAAAAAGTTTTAGTAATTTTAAACAAGAAATAATGATGAAATTAAAAGAATTAGCAGAAATTAGTATTTCAGAAGTATCAAAATTAGTTGATAAATGGTTTAGTGATGAACAAGATAATGTTATTAATTTATTTGATAAAAGTCCTTCTTTACAATATACTTATGTTGAAAAATATCTTGAATCTCATCCTGTTAATGAGAATAATATTAATAATGATGAATTAAAATATTTTATTGAAAAAAAAATTGATTTGTTAATTACTTTAAAACAAGAAGATAAAATATTAAATGTTTTAAAAAATAATTCTTTTATTTGTGATAATAATTTATTAGAAAGAATGAAAGAATATAAAATAATTGAAGCTGAAATTTTTATTAATTATATTTTAGGTAATATTACTTCTAGTTTTAATTTAATGAAAGAAGGTATTATGAAAAATAATGAAGATTTTATAAAAGAATTAAATTATTCTAAATTTAATAATGAACAATTAACACTTTTAATTCAAAAAAATAATGTTTTAATCAATTTAGGAATTTTATTATGTAAACCTAATGATTTTTCAAAAAAAAATGATTGGATTGATTTATTAAATGAATTATATAATATAAAAACTAAATTTAAAGAAATTCAAAGTAAAGAAATTAATGAAGATAAAAAGAAAAAAATACAAGAAATGCAAAAGATGATTGAAGGTAATATTCAAAATCTTTTAGTAGCAATGACAGACTATATAGAATTTAAAGAATTAATGAAAATAATTTCAGAAAAATTTAATAAAGTTGGTGCAAAAGAATTAATACATTTAGTTCAACAAACATTTAATTCTTTTAAAAATTTAAATGATATTTTCTATTTAGGAAAAGTTTTAATTAAAAAAAGAATATATGAAGAATATTATAATTATAGTATTGAAAATGTAAAAGGAATTGGAATTGTAATTGATATTTGTGATTATTGTAAAGAAGAAATTGATAAAGAAAATTTTATTATTTTTAGATGTGGACATAAATATCATAAAAAATGCTGTGCTAGGGAAACATTAATTGATAAAAAAGTTAATTCAAAACAAATTAATTTAATGAAAAAAGTTTGTTATATATGTAAAATTGAAGAAATGGAAATTAATTTATATCAAACTAAAGAACAATTAATTATTAATTGTAATGAAGAAGAAAATGAAAAAAGTGAAGATGATAATGAAATTAATGAAGAAGAATTAAAAAGAAATGTTCGAAAAATTGATAAATTAAATAAATTAAGAAAAATGAAAAAACATAATATTTCATTAATGAATGTAATGAATGAAACTCAAAAATATGGATTATAATCAATTAAAAATAAATTAATAGTAAAAATAAATTATTAATAATTTAGTTTTATTTTAATTAGTAATAAATTAAAAAAATAATTAATAAAAAAATAAAAAGAAATATTAACCTTTAATTAAAAATCTAAAAAAATTAATTAAAAAAATAAAACATAGATTATAAATAACAATAATTGTTCATTTTTTTATTTAAAAAAAAATAAAATAAAAAATGACAGCATGTTTTTGTTCATCAAATAAAAAAAAAAAATTAGATCAATTAATCTTAAATCACGAATTATTAAGACTTCGTTTAAATCAAGATGAAAAAGAATATTACTCAGATTTATATTATAACAAAGCTGAAAATGGAAAAGTAGTAAAAGAAAATTTCCCTCCATTATTAGGAATGTTAGGAACACAAATTGCAAAAGAATTTGCAGATAGAATATTTTTTGCATTTTCATCAAATAAAGAATATATAACATTATCAGAATATTTAAAATATATTGATATATATCATTATGGTGATGATATTGAAAGATGTAAAGTTACTTGTAAATTAATTGATAAAAATGGAACTGATAAAATTTATTATAATGATTTTAGAGATTATATTAATTTAATTTTAGATGCTATTAAAAAAGTAAATCCCGGATTTTCTTCTGATACTATGAATGATAGTGATATTAAAACTTTATTTTATCATATTGCAAAAAAAGGGGATTATTTTACTTCAAAAGATTTTGAAGAAATTTATAATGAAAAACCAGAATTAGTTTCTTGGATTGATTATTTTAAAAATAATAGTGAAGATGTTTTAATTATTATTAATGAACATATTAATAGTTTACTAAAAGGAATTAATCATTTTTTTGAATCATTTTTAAATAGTTTAGATAAAGTTTTAAATAAGAATGACTATTATTTTGAAAATTTAATTAATGAAATTAATGATTATAGTCATGAATTTTTGAAAATACAAAAAAAATTTTTAAAGAAAGTTCAACAATTTAGTATTAGAAATATATTTGATGAATTAAGTCATAATGAACAAGAAAAAAAAAAAAGAGATTTGTTAAAATCTATTAATTTAAGAAAAGATGAAAATAATAAAAATGAATTTAATGATAATGATTTTGAAAATGATCCTATGCTTGAAAAATTTTTTAAAAAAATAAAAAAAGGTTTAAATTATCTTGATGATATTCCAATATCAGAAGAAAATGCAACAAGTAGTTATGAATTTTCAAGTTTTCAAAAAGAAAATGAATCTAATTCTTCTAAAAATGCTAATTATGTTAACATTAATTCAAAAAGTGATATTAACAATGATAATAATAAAAATATAAATAATAAATCATTGATAAATGTTAGTGTTATTGATTTTGAATTTAGTGAAGATGAAAAAAAAAGAAATAACAATAATGTAAATTATGAAAGTTCATTCACTGAAAGTGAAGAAAAAACAATAATTCAACATAATTCTGAATTTGATTCTGAAAATAATAATTATATAGATGAAGAAGATAAAATTAATTATAATATTAGTACCAATTATAATAGTACTAATAATATGATTAATAAAACTATTATCAAAAATCATATTAATACTAATAATAATAATAAAAATCCAATTAATACTAAAATAAATAACCCAATAAATACTATAAATAATCCAATTAATCATATTAATAATAATATTAATAATAATAATAATAATCCAATTAATAATGATATAAATAATCCAATTAATAATAATAAGAAGATAGATAAAAATACAAACCATAAAATTAATTTTAATGATAATAATAACAATCAAAAAAAAATAAATATGAAAAAATATAAACATCAAAAAAGTGTACAAATGCGTTATAAAGATGATTTATTGTCAAATAATACTTTCACAAAAAAAAACAATAAATCAAAAATTTCAAATGATGTAAGAAGAGCAAATTCATTTAAAAAAAAAGCAACAAAGAAATTATTTAATCAATTTTTTAAAAAAAACTATGTTGAAATAAAAAATTTTTTATTATCATTAAAATTATGTATAGAAAACGCAAAAGATACATCAACAACAATTGAAGTATGTTTTCGTTGGATATCAGAAAGTTATTTAAATTCTCATATAAAGAGAATATTAAAAACAAAAAATAAAGAAAAAATAGATCAATTAGTTCCAATAAACAAAAATAGAAAAATGAAAAAAAAAGTAAAAAAAAAAATAATAAAAGCCCCAGATCAAAGTTTTAAAATATTATTAAATATGATAATGGGAATACAAATCGCAGTTCAATCTTCACCAAATTATAAAATAGATGATAAAGAAGATTTATCAAAGTATTTAAATAGTATGTTATATTCAGTACAAACAATTAATTTTAGTATTAAAAAACAAGAAACTTTTTTTTTAAAAGAATATGCTGGAATTATATTTAATAATATAAGAAGATATTTAGGTTTTGAAAAAGATTCTTTTATTTCTTCTATTTCACCTCAAGAATTTATTACTGAATTAATGATTAGTTCTCAAACAATTTTTGAAGAATTAATTTCAACTGGAAAAAGTGGATCTTTATTTTATTATACTAGAGATGGACAATTTATTGTTAAAACCATTGGACATAATGAATATAAATTCCTTAAAAAAATATTACCAAATTATTATAGACATTTAAAACAAAATCCAATGTCTTTATTACCAAAATTTTTTGGTTGTTATCAATTAATAAGGAAAGTAAAAAAACAAAAAGAAAAATTTAATTTTATAGTAATGCAAAATGTATTTAGTACAACAAAACAAATTCATGTTAGATTTGATTTAAAAGGAAGTAAAATTGGAAGAAAAGTATTAAAAGGAAATAAAGAAGATAATGATATATTAAATAAAGGTGATATTGCTTTAAAAGATTTGGATTTAGAAGCAAGAAAAGAAAAAGCATATATTGGAGAAAAAAGAGAAATTTTTATAAATCAATTAATAAAAGATACAGAATTTTTAAGTAAAAATGGTGCAATTGATTATTCACTTTTACTTGGAATTCATTATAATCATAAAGAATTTAATAAAAAAAATTCAAAAAGTAATGTTATAACAAGAAAATTTACATCAAGAAATGTAAGACATGAATCAAAATTAATTAAAACAATGACTTCATATGAATTAGAAAACAATAAATTTAATTCTAGTAATAATATAAATAATATTAATAAATTTTTTGAAACTGATAATTCATTTCATAGTATAAATAATAATAATGATGATAATAATTCATTAAAATCTGCAAGAAAAAGATTAAGTGAATTAAAAAACTTATGGGATTACGATGATGGTGGAATTAAATCAATTACTGGAAATGAAATTTATTATTTAGGTATTATTGATATTTTAACTGAATATAATTGTAAAAAAGGAGTTGAACATTTTTTTAAAATGATAAGATATTGTTCTGAAAAAATGAGTTGTGTTCCTCCAATTACTTATAAAAATAGATTTAATGAATATATGGAAAAAATTATTTTAAAAGATTCTCCTTCAAAAGAAACTCAAATTATATCTGATAATAAAGAATAAAAAATTTATATTATTGAATTTTTTTTGTTCTTTAATTATTTATCTCTTTTTTTATATTTTTATATTATTTTATATATTTATATTAGTTTATCAAAAAAAAAATGGAATTTTATATTTATATATTTTTGTTTTTGGAATTTTTTTATATTTCTGTTAGTACTTTTTTTAATTTACTTATTCTTTTTTTTTCTAAGTTTCTTTTCATTATTAGTGAATTAATATAATTTTTTAATTCTTCTATATTTTTAATTTTTAATTTTGACATTAAATCCAAACAAAAATTTTTAAATATATCTTTTTCTTGTTTTAAATGTTCTAATCCAGTTTTAAAATTATCATTTTCATCATTTGTATTTCTTATATTTTCAATTATATCTTTTAACCATCTCCATAATTTTTTAATATTTAATTCTTCATTTTTTATTATTTCATTATTTGGATTTTTTAATATATATAAAGTTTTTAAACCATTTATAAATTCTTCTTTTAAACTTATATCTTCACAAATCATATAAATTTGATTTATTTTTTCTATTGGATTATCATTTTCATTTATAAATGTTAAATTATTTAAAACATCATTTATTCCTGTTTTATCAAAAATATCAATATTTAATTCTTCTTCTAATAAATTATTTGATTTTGTAATATCATCTAATTTTGTCAATAAAAATTTATTTCTTAATTTTAATGATTTATATTGTTTTTTTAATCTTTGAATTTCTAATTCATATTCGATATTTCTATATGATTCATTATTAACATCTAAATAAATATTTTTATTTATATTATTTAAATTTTTTTCACATTCTTCATATTTTAAATTTTTATGTTCTTTTGGATCATAACTACAAATTAAATTATTAAAAGTTTTTTCATTTTTCTAAACTAAATTTATAAAAATTATAATTACTCTCTTCATTGTATTTATATCTTTTTTTAAATCATCAATTGTAGTTTTTATTCTTGATATAGTTGAATTATTCTCATTTTTCATTTTTAAAATTAAAGTTAATTATTTTTTGATTATAAGAAAATAATATACTTTTATTTTTGATTTATGTTATAATTTTTTTTTAATATTTTAACTTACTTAAAAATAATATAATTTGAAAAAAAATTTAAATAAAATAATTATGATTGAAATTGAAGAGGATAAATTCGATAATAATAAAAATATCATAGAAAATAATTTAGAATATATAAGACTACAAAATGAAGTAAATGAATTGAATTGTGAGAAAACTCAAATAATTTGTAAAAAAATAAAGCTTGAAGAAGAAATAAACCAATTAAATCAAATAAATAAAGATTTAGAAAAACATAATTTAATTTTAAAAAAAGAAATTGAAGATTTAAAAAAAATAATAAAAGACACAGATGATTCAAGAAATTATTTAACTTCAAAAATAGAATCTGATTCAACAATGATTGAAGATTTAAGGAAATTAAATTTCAAATTAAAAGAAGAAAGAGATTTACTAATAAATAATAAAAACTGTTTATTAAATGAAATATCAGAATTAAAAAATAATGAAAATTCAGAAAAAACAATTATAGAATTAAAAAATGAAAATTTAAAAAAAGCAAAAAAAATAAATGATTTAAAGAAAAAAAAAGAAAATTTAATGAAAGATAATAGAGAATTAACATTAAAAAATAATGAAATTTTATCAAGAAATGAAGAATTGGAAAATGAAAATAAATCATTAAAAAATTATGTTTCAAAATATAAAATAGATAATAGTGAATTAAAAACCAATTTGGATGAAAATATAAATAAATTAAATGAATATAATTCATTATTACAAGAACTAGAAACTCAAAATAGAAAATTAACAAATGAATTAAATGCATTATCATGTGATTTTGATAAGATAAAATTAGAAAATTATGATAATGCTAAAACAATTGATTGTTATAAAATAAAAACAATTTCAAATGAGAATGAAATTAGAAATTTAGTTAAAGAGAATTATAAATTAAAAGAAAATTTAAAAATTTTTTATGAAGAAAATAAAGAATGTTTTAAAAGAATTAAACAATTAGAAAATGATATAAAGTTAATAAATAGTGATAGAAATTATTTAAAAAATGAATTAAACGAAACAAAAGATTATAAAAGACAATTAATGATTGAAGTAGAAAAATTAAAAAATGGATTAAATTCATTAGAAAATGAATATTTAAATACAAAAAATAATAAAATAGAAACATCAACTTAATAAAATATTTATATTTTTAAAATATTAAAAAAAATACAAAAAAATATAATAAATAAATATATTAAAATAATGGAAGCAAATGAGAAAGAAAAACAATATAATAAATTAAAACTTTCATTAGAAGCAATGGGATATAAAGGATATTTAAGTGAAGAAAGTGTACAATTAGTAAATTCAGTATTAAGTGATTTAATAAAAGCAACAAAAGCTTTTAAAAACATAATGTTAGAAAAAAATAATTTAGAATCAAAATTAAGAGTTCAAGATGATATAATTATTCCTTTAAGAAATGAAAATTATAAAATATCAAAAGATAATAATGAACTTCATAAAGAGATAATAAGATTAAAAGATGCTTTGGATTTAAGAAATACTTCAGAAAATACAAAAGTTCATACTTTACAAAGATCAATTGATGAGATTCAATTTGTAGTAGAACAAAAAAATCAATTAATACAAAAGTATTTAACTCAAAATGAAATATTAAGAAATAAATTAAATACAATATTTGATACTTTATATATGGGAGAAGGTGATAGGGCAATTATAAATGAAAAAGGATTAGAAAAAGCAAGAAAAATTATATCAAATGTGAATCCAGAATCAATAAATACCACATTTAAAAAAAAAGCTTTTGAAATTACAGAAAATTTATATTCTAATAATACAACATCTAATAATGAAAATAATAATGAAATTTTAGAAGCAATAAAACAAGAAATGAATAATATAAAAGTAAGTAAAGAAGATTGGAGTAATGATTTAAAAAAAGCAGAAACTGAAATGGAAAATAATAGAGGAGAAATAAAAAATTTAAGAGATGAATTAGAAGAAAAGAATAAAATATTAAATCAATATCAAAAAGTTCTTGAAGAAAGAGAAAAAGAAATAAAAAGACTACAAGAACATATATATTACAATGATGAAAATAAAGATGAATTAAAATTAAGATATCAAAGTGAATTTATTAAAGAAGAAAATGATAAATTACAAAGTCAAATTGAGTTTTTAAATAAAGAAAATCATAGATTAAATGCAATTGATTATTTTCATTCTCATAGATGTAGAGAAGAAGAAGTTAAAAGATTAGATTCAGAAATTGCAAGATTAACTAAAGAAAATGAAAAATTAAAAAAAAGTTTAGATAATATGGGATTAGGAGACTTAAATGCTTCTACTACAATGACTGGAAATAAATCTTTTATGAATAGAAGTAGATTTAGTTTTTATTCTACTCCTAGTTTAATGGATCAAATTAAAAAATTAAAAGCAGATAAAAAAACACTTTTACAATTATTAGAAAAAGAAAAAGAAAAAAATCAAGAAATTACTAAAGAATTAATGGTTTCTAAAGATCAAAATAATGAAAAGTTAAGTAATGTTAATAAAGAAAAAGAAGATTTACAAAATAAATTAGAAGAATTACAAAAAGAAAATAGTGAATTAAAAGAGAAAAAATAATTTTTTTTTTATTTGGTTTTTAATTTGTTATTTAAATTTAAATTTTTTTTTTAAATTTTAATAAAAAAAACAAACAAAAATATATTTTTAATATATAATAAAATATATAATTCATATTTTTATTTAATTAAAAAATAAGTTTTATATATAATTATTAAAAGTATTTAAACAAAATTCATCTAAATTTTTCATAGCTTCATCATTTTTTTTTAATTTTAAATAACAATTAGCTCTAATTACATAAAAATCATGACAATTCTTTTTTTTATTTTCTAAATCAGAAATATAAATATTAAAATCATTAATAGCTTCCTCATATTTTTGATTTAAATAAAAACACATTCCTCTTTTAAAATAAGCTTCCATAAAATTATTTTTCATATCAATAACATTATTAAACATATTAATTGCTTCAGTAAATCTTTTTATTTGCATTAAACAAGTTGCTTTATTATAATAAACTGAAATATCAGATGAATCAATTAAATTTTTTCTATCATAACTTAAAATACAATTAAAATAATAAATCGCTTCTTCAAATCTTCCTAATTTACTTAAACATAAACCTTTATTATAATATGCGTCTACAAAAGTTCTATTTAATTGAATAACTTTATCAAACATTTCAATTGCATTTATATGATTATTTAATTCCATGTAACATAAACCTAATCTAAAATAAGGTTCTTGTGAATTAGAATTTAATTCAATAGTTTTTTTATAATCAATTATAGCTTCTTTAATTTTTTTCATTTTATTATAACAATAACCTCTTTGAAAATAAGCATTAATAAAATAAGGATTTAATTCAATTGCTTTTGAAATTTCAATAATAGCTTCATCATATCTTTTTAATTTAATAAAACAAGAACCTCTTTGAAAATAAGCTTGAGGATAATTAATATCTAATTCAATAACTTTATTCATTTCAATAATAGATTCTTTATATTTTCCTAAAGAATAAAAACAATAACCTCTTTGAAAATAAGCATCAACATAATTATTATTTAATTCAATTGCTTTATTATATTCTAAAATTGCTTCTTCTTTTCTATCTAAATTACTTAAACAAATTCCTTTATTGAAATATGAAGGAGTGTAATAATTATCTAATTTAATTGCTATATTATATTGACATATAGCTTCTTCTTTATTTCCCATATTATATAAACAAGCACCAATACTATTATATATTTTAGATGAAGGCTCAATTTCAATTGCGTTTTTAAATTTTTCTATTGCTTCATTATATAAATTTAATTCTTTTAAACATTTTCCTTGATTGTATATTGCTTCTATACATTTATTGTCTTGTTTTATACATTTATCATATGTTTGAATTGATTTTAAATATGATTTTAATGAGTAATATATTTTTCCTTTGAATAATAATGCTTCGAAGTTATTTGGATAAAGTTTTAAATATTTTATTATATATAATAAGGATTTGTTGTAGTCTTTTGAAAAGTAATAATCTTTTGATTTTTCGAAATCTGAAATTTGAATTGCTTGTATTTCAGTCATTTGGGTTTTTTTGTTTTGGATGTTTTTTTTTTGTTTTTATTAAAAATTTAGAAATTTAAATTGAAATTTATATTTTATTCAAAAAAAAGAAATTAAATAATTTAATAATTTATTTATTTGAAATAATTTTTTTTTGATTTAATTTTTTTTTGATTTTTTAGGTAAAGGTAAAGGAATTGTTTTATTATATTCTGTCATTTTTTCTGTTTTTCCTTTATCTTTTGGTTTTAGTATTTTATTTTTATATTTATCAACTGGTTTTAAAATTTCTTCATTTTCAATTATATTCCTTATACTTACTTTTCCTATGTCGAAACATATTGACTTATCAAATTGATATGTTTCATATTGATTTTCATTTTTATTTTCTTCTTTTCTATCCATTATTCTTTCAATAAATTTTGGATAAAATAATCCTCTATAATAATAATCTAAATATTTTGTTATTTCTTCTAAAAATTTTTTTTCAATTATTGCAAAAATATTATTATAAAAGGGATTTAAATGAAATTTAAATTTAATAACTTCTTTTTGTATTTCTTTATAAAATGCATTTATATCATAACGTTTATCTCTTATTAAATTGTAATATTTATTACTTAAATCATTTTTTAATTTTTTAGATAAATTTTCATTTAATTCATTAATTTCTCTTCTTGTAAAATTTATATCTCTAATTTGATTATCATTCATATTTTAATTATAATAACAATAAATAATCATTTTTAAAATTGTAAGTATTAATTTATATATTTTTTAAATTATAGAACAATATTTTCAATAAATTGTTTTTTTAATAAAAATGTCTTTAAAAATTCCTCATAAAAAATATGGTAAAAAATTTCGTCCAAGGTACAATATAAAAATATAACATATTCAAAAATTATAGAGCAACATATCATATATTAAAAAGATTTATAGAATCAAATATTTATTTAGTTCATTCTAAAAAAATAAAAGTTTTAGGTACAGCAGGAGAAATAGATGAATTAATTAAAGAAATAAATAGACAAGATAATAAAGATACAATAAAAATATTTTTAATATTAAAAAATATAGATAATTTCAAATTTATGTTAAAATATTATGGAATACCAGAAGATATATTTATTAAAAATGCAATTTTTTTTGAGTCTTTTTCAAAAAAAAAAAAAGAAAAAATTTATTCAATTAATGATTCAAGTGATTATTTTTATTTAATAGTAAAAGGAAGTGTAATAATAGAAGAAAAAGGAGAAATAATAAAAGGAATACAACAATATAATGAAAAATGTATTTTGAAAGAAGGTTTTTTTTTTGGTGATTTTGAAATATTAAATTATCAAAATAGATTATGTAATACTTATGCAAATGAAAATTGTATTTTATTAGGTATTAAAAGAGATAAATTTATGAAAACTTTATCAAAATATATTGTTAAATCAGAAAATGAAAGAAAAATTATAATAATGAATATAATTCCTTGTTTTAAAAATATAACAAATGAAAAATTTTTATTATATTATAAAGATTTTTTATTAGAAAAAGTAAATAAACAAAATTATATATATAAAGAAGGCTCAATTGCAGATTCACTTTATTTCATTTTACAAGGAAGAAGTAGATATGCAAAAAATGGAATTAATTTAATGTATATTGGAATTAATGATTTAGTTGGTTATGAATCTATTAATTATGAACCTGAATCAAATGAAAATCCAATTTATAATTGTTCTTTAATTGCAATTGATGATTGTTATATTTTAAGGATTAAAATGTGTACTTTAGGTAAATTAAGAATTAAAATTAGAAATGAGTTAAGTGAATTAAATAATGAAAGGAATAATTTAATTAATAAATTAATGGATCAAGCAATGAAAGAAAAAGAAAAATTTAAAATATTATATAGAGAAAGTTTATTAAAACAAAGTATAAAAGAAGCAGTTAAAAAACTTCCAATTGAAAAAATAAAAAAATATTTTAATATTCAAAGTCAATTAAAAGAAAATAAAAAGATATTAAATATAAAATATTTGAAATTAAAATTGAATACAAAAGATGATGAATTAATAAAATATAATACATTAATGAATTTTTCCTCAAAAAGAAATGAGTCAAGAAATAATTGGAAAACTCTTTCCCCTTTAAATAGTTTAAATAGTGTTAATAAAATTTCTTATGAATCTAAAAAAGAAATTATTAATTTTTCTGACAAAAAAAATAAAGATAAAATAAAAGAGAATGTTTTAAAGAAAAGAAATAAAAAACAAATGAGTGAAATTATTGATAAAAATGTTTTAAGAAAAAGTATTGGAATAAGAACAAATTTTATAGAGAATATTCCATCAAAAAGAGTTAAAAATTATAGTATTAATACAGGTGATTTTGATTTACCCTTAATTTCTAAGTATACTAGTTTTTCATATAGGAATGATTTATAAAAATAGAACATCAATAGTAAATTAAAGTTTAATATAATTTTAGTTAATTTATAGTATAAAATATATAAATAATAGATAATTTATAAAATAATATTTTTTTATAAATATATTAGTTTTTTATTAATTTTTGATTTATAAATTAAAAAGAATAAAAGAGTTTAATAAAAAAATAGTAAAAAATAACCTTAAAAAAATTCAAATTGTGTTTGATTATTTTATATTATAAAATATTTTATCAATTTAAAGCAGGATAAAAAATATATTTTCCATATCATAATTAAAGCAAATATTATTAATAAATAATACTTTACTTTTAATATTACATAACCTTTAATAACTTTATTTAATTATATACAAAGTCTATTTTGTTATTAAAATTTAAAAAAACAATTACAATTTAAAATTAATTGGGTAAAAATAAAAACTTTATTTTTTCCAAAATTTTTTTAAATATTTTAATAGAGAGGTTAATTGAAAAAATTGGAAAAAACTTTCGATTTATCTTCTGAACTTAGATAATTATTTATATTCCCAATATTCATATTTATATTATTCACAATTTGATTATCATTTAGATTATTTTTATCTTTATAATTATTCAATAAATTATCAGAATTTAAATTATCGTTTTTTATATTATTTTCATTTAAATTAAGATTAGAATCTTTCAAATTAAAATAAGATAAATTATTATTATTAAAATAAGGAATAGAATTATTTATAAAATGATAAAATGGATTAATATTATATCCAAAATTATTAATAGGATAATTAAAATTAAAATTATTTGGAGAATTGATAAAAGGAATATTTTTATTTAACACATCAAAATTTAAACAATTATTTAAATTCTGAAAAGAATTTCCATTTTTTAAATTAATTTCTTCATTATATATTCCATCAATATTTCCATTTAAAACCTTTAATTTTGGCTTTTGAATAAAATCAGAAAATAAAGAATTATACTAAAAACATTAAAATTTATTATTTTTACATCTTTTAAAGTTATAATATTATCACTTTTAATTGGAGATTTTAAATATTTAAATAAAAAATTATCAATGGATTCATCAGAACAAAATATAGAAAGTTGTTCGTTGTCTTTTGATGCTACTGCAACAAGAATTTCTGCATCACATAACAATGAAAGTTCCATTGCTTTTTTAATTAAACCTTTCTTCCTTTTTAAAAAAGTTATGTTTCGATTTCTTTCACTTTTAATTCTTTCAATTTTTATTTTTTTTCTTCCCATTTAATAAAATTAAATGAACATTATTTATATTTTGTATTAATGTAAAAAGATTTTTAATTAATATTTTTAAAATTGAATTTCATTTTTTCATAACAAAATATTATTTATTGAATTTATAATATTATATTATTATAATATTAAAATTTAACGAAAAATCTTATTCTATTTTAATTTTGTTAAATCCCTTAAAATTTATTACACATTTCAAATATTTTTTTTCAATTTAATAAATTAAATATAATTTTTTTCCTTATTATAACATAAATATAGAATCTTTATTAATAAAATAAATTTTATTTTTTATTTTTCAATATTTTAATATTTAAAATGTGAGTTTTCAATTAATTAAAAATTAAATTACTACTAAATCAAAAAAATTATTAAATAAAGATTCATTTTATTATAATCAAAAAGAAAATATATTTTTAAAGTTATTAAAATTACAGTTTATATAAATATTCAAAATTTACTTAATATATTAATAATAATTATTATTGATTAAAAAATTGTTATATATAATAAAATAATTAAAAAAACTATAAATAAATTCATTTATTATTCTAAAATTTTAATTATATTAAAATATTATTAATTATCTTAATTGAACTTTAAAAATAAAAAAAAATTTACAATATTTTAATATCATTAACTTTTTATATTCACTAAAAATATTTTACTTCAATAATATGTACTTTTATTATGTTTTCCAATTTTATCTTTACTATTTTCTGACAAAGTTCCCCTACTAGAATTATTATTTTTTTGGGATTGTAATTTATAAAATAGATTATTTTTAGGATTAGAATTATTGACATTTATAACTAAAATATTATTCATTTCCATTGATTTATTTAAACAATTATTATCATCATTTTTATTTTTTTCTTCATTTGGACTTTTAGTTTCTTCTTTAGTAATTATTAAATCAGCTTTTTTTTTATAATAATCTGAATAATTTTCAATTTTTCTTGTTTTTTTTTTATTCGAATTATAATTATTTTTAGAACAACTTCTACAAAATTTTTTATTACCATCACTATGATTTAATTTCTTTCTATTTAAATTTAAATCAGTATCATGTGTTTGATAATTATTAAATTTATTTTTTCTTTGAGATAAAGGATTATTTCCTTGTAAATTTAAATTAATATTATTTTTCTTTTTTTGAGAATTATTCACTTTTTTATTATTATTATTTGAAAATAAATATTCTGAACTTTTTTGAGGTAAAGGAATTTTTAATTTTTCATTTATATGTTGAGGTGATTTAATATTAAAATTTTGATTCATTTGATAAACAATTTTACTATTACTTATTTTTTTAATATCTTTTTGATAATAATTTCCATATCTATTGTTATTACTTGGTAATTCCATTTTACCTAAAATTATTGGTTCTTGTGCTAAATTTTCAAATAAACTTCTTTTTGAATTTTGATTTATATAAATATCATTTATTTTATCTTTAATTTGTTTTTTTGGATATTGTTGAATAGTTTCTTCAAAAAAATTCATTTTTTCTTCTAATAATTGAGTTTTTAAAGTATCTTTTTTAGAATCAATTTTATTATTTTCATTTTGATTATAATTAATATTATTTTGTTTATTATTACTATTATATATTACAGGAGAAATATTATCAATATTATTAGGAGTAGTATTTAATAAAGTAGAAAAATTAATTTCTTTAGTTTCATTTTGTTGTCTATATTTTTCTTGATCATATTCTTCAACTTGAGTAACTTCAATATCATTTTTTTGAGTTAAAGAAATTAAACTTTTGGATTGTTGTAAATTTGGATTTATCATTGATTCAAATAAAGAAGTTTTATCTTGAAATAAACTATTTCCTCCATTTTCAGGATTATGTTCAATTTTAAACTCATCTTTTCCATTTAAATCAATTAAATCTTTTAATTCAGTATTATTTTCAATATTAAAATCTGTTTCTGTATTTAAAGTAACTTCATTTTTTGCTATTTTATAATCGTTATCAGTATTAACGACATCAAATTCAGATGAATTTATTAAATTATTATTTTGTTTATTTTGAGCATTTGATTTTTGATTTTTTGTTGCTGTTTTTAAATTACTATTTATACTACTTATACTTGAAAATAAATCGTTATTTTTCTCTTTTTCTTTTATTAAAATTTCCGTTTCTTCATTTTCTTTTTTATCTTCTATTATTGGAAAATTATCAATATTATTATTATTATTAATTTCATTTTCATTTTGAATTTCAAGTGAAGTTTGTACTGCATTATCATCTTTATTATTATTTTCTGTATTATATTTATTTATATTAATATTTTTTTTTTCTAACATCATTTTTCTTCTATTTACTATATTAACTAAATCTTGATAATTTAATCCTATAATTTCTTTTTGATTATGACTATGATTTCTTATATTATTTATATTATTAATTTGTTTAGTATTATTTTCAGTTGATGTTATAATATTATTATTATTATTATTATCATCTGAATATGTTACTCTTGAATTTAATAATTTTGAATCTGCATTCGTTAATGCACCAGTATTATTTGGTGAGAAGTTTTTATTTAGAAATTTTTTAAAATTTTTTCTTGTATTTTCTATTGGTTTTTCTATTACATGATTTATATTATTTTTATAATCTATATTTTTTCCTTGTGAATTTGTTAAATAGTGTATTTTATTATTGTTTTTATTTCTAATATTAAAATTATTCATTTTATTAAAAGTATTAGAATGTGGTTCTACTAATTTTACTGGGTTCTTATTTTTTTTTAATTGATATGTATGAGGATCATTTGTACTCATTGAAAATTTATTTTGATGAATATATGTTGGAGTATAAGTTATTTTCATTTTTAACAAATTAATTTAAATTATTTTTTTAAATACTTTATTAATAAAAAATATAATTTAAAAAATTTAAATTTATTATATAATATATTATAATAGTTATAATATTTTCTATGTTATAAACACTTTTTTTAATTTTATTAAAAATAAGTAATTAATGAATTTATACAACTTTATTTCAATAAAGTTAATTAAATGTTTATTATTTGACAAAAGGTTTAATATTAATTGATCAATATTTTATAATTATTGATCTGAATTTATTGTATCAGAATCCGAAGCAGTATCTACAGAAAAAGAATCTTTTCTTATATATTGCTTATTATTATTAGGTAGTTTATTACATAACAAAATCGAATTAATATTATTTAATTGATTTAAAGTAAATTTCGGGACCATTTTCTTTGGTATTAAATATCTAATTATTTTTTATTAAAAAATTTACCTTTGTTTAGGGGCATTTAATATTTCTTTTGGAAATTGTCCATAATTAAAATCTGACATTTTTTATTTAAATTTATTAGATTTAATGTGTTTTAAAATTATTAAAAATTATTTAATATATATATATATATAATTATTTTATTTTTTACAACTTAATCATTTAATATTTATACAACTTATTCGTTAAACATTTATTTAGTAAAATCTTATTTAGTAATTAATTAAATTTACTAATCTTCATTTAAAAAATAATTATTTTTATAAATAAAATTAAAATACTTTAAAATTATTTAAATATAGATATAATTAATTATTTTAAATTTGAACAATTAACAATTAATTAAAAAAAACAAAATTATAATTTATCATTAACCCTCTATTATTATAATTTAATATTTTTTTTTGTTATATACCATTGAGCAGATATATTAAATGAATCATAAAAAGCAATCTTTTACAAAATCAAATTCTATAAAAATTTCAAAACCAAAAATAATAAATAAAACTTTAAAAAAAAGAGAAAAAAAACAAAAAATTTCAACTTCCAAAAAAAATTTATGTTTAAAGCAAAAGAGATTCAGACAAGAAAATTCATTAGATGAATTAACAAGAGATTTTATAAAATATGTGAAAGAAACAAAAAATGTTTTAATAAATATAAATGAGGTAGTTATGAAATTAAAAGTAAAAAAAAGACGCATTTATGATATAACAAATGTGTTAGAAGGTATAAATAAAAATTAATTTAATTTAAATATAAGGCATAGGATATATTAAAAAAGAAAGAAAAAATCAAATTCTTTGGATTAAACCAGAATTATTAGGAAAAGAATTTGAATTAGTAAATAAAGATATTTCAAAAAAAAAATTAAATAAAGAAGAATTATATGATATCATTCAATTAAATGAAGAAGAAAATAAATTAAATAAAATTATATTAAAGTTTAATCAAAAACATGACAAAAGAAAACAAAATGAATATCTAAATAAATATACTTATTTGACTTTTGAAGATATTAAAAATATTGTTAATAATGATAATAATAGAAATTTAATTGCAATTAAGGCAAACAATGAATTAAATATTGATTATATTTCACCTACACATGCAGAATATATATTCAATAAATCTAAAAATGAAATTAATAATTTAATAAATGATGAGGAAATATTTAATGATTTAACAATGAAACATCAATTATTTATTGAGGGAAAAAATACGAATCAAGAATTAGGTGTTTATTTTATTTTTACAGGAAATAAAAATGATAATTTTGATTTTGGAAATGATAATGGAATTATTGATTATAATGGAAGTAATAATTTAAAAAATGCACTTTTAAATGATAAAAATACAATTTTTGATAATGTATCACAATTAAATATGCCTTTTGCTTTAAATAGTTCAAAACTTTCTATTTCTTCTATATCTTCCAAAATTCTTAAAAATAATATTAATGATAATAATTATAAATGAGATATGAAAATTATATATTTTTTAAATATAAAAGATATTTTTATAAAGTAATGATTTTTATTTTATATCATTAAGTAAGATCTTTTGTTCTTATTATATGATTTGATATTTAGTATTTAGAATAATAATTTAATTTTTTCTAAAAAAAAATGAAATTTAATTGTAATAATCAATAAAATAAAATAAAAAATGGATCTAATTAAAATAAAAAATAATTATTTTTAAAATAATCATAATTTATAAATTTAATATAAAAAGTATTCTAAAGATTTACTCCTTGATTATTATCTATTAAGTTTATGATTATAATTAATATACAACTTAATAATAATATTAAAATAAATAAAATATTAAAAGTATAAAATTATATAAAATATATCTCGTAACATTTAAAAAAATAGATTTTTTCTAAAAATTTAATTTTAAAAATAATTATTTATAAATTTTATAAAATAATATAAAAAAATTAAAAAATGGACATTTTTTCTAAATTAAATATTAAATCAAATATCAAAGAAGAAAGAACAGAAATAAAAGATGAATTAATGAAAATATATAACAAACCACACAAAGACCGAACACATAAAGACTACGATATATTATCATCAGATTTGAAAAATTTATCATTTTTTAAAAAATTACAACAAGAGAATAAATATGGAGAATTAATGTTTAGAACAATGGTAAGAAGAATGGAAATAAAAATATTAGAACCAGGTGAGCCAATTTATAGAGTAAAAGAACAAATTTCAAGTATGTTTATAGTATTAGAAGGAAAAGTTGTTGTATATAAAAAACCAAAAGAATATAAATTAAAACAAAATAAAAAATATGAAACTAAAAAATTAAGATTTATTGAAAAAATAGTTTGGTCTTTTAAAAATAGTATTTCTGCACAAGTTAATAAAGTTCCTGATTATTTTTTATATAAAGGAGATGAATATGGTTTAAATGATATTAAAAAAAATAAAAGAGAAGTTTTAGTTGAAACAAGATCAAATTGTGTTATTGGTGAAATATCAAGAGCAGATTATATTTTAATATTTGAAAAAACTGAATTTTTAGAAAAAAATGACGTTTTATATTTTTTATCTGGAATGAAAGTTTTTGATAAATATGCAAATTCTGCATTACTTAGTAATTTATATGATGTAATTAAAAGAAAAACTGCTTTTAAAGGAGAATATTTATGTAAAAGAGGTGAATCTTTTGATAAAATTATTATTATTAGAAATGGAAATTTTCAAGTTTTTTTTAATTCAAATGTTAAAATGAGAACTATTTATGATTTATCATCTTTTGAAGATAAAAATAATAAAGAATTTTGTAGCGGAAGTGCTTATAATATTAATTTTGAATTAAAAGGTAATTATAATGAAAAATATGAATATAAAATTGTTGAATTAGGAACCGGAGAAATGATTGGTGATATTGAATTTATTAATAAGTCTAAAAAGTTTTTATTCAATATTTTATGTGTTGCTGATAATTCTCAAATTTTAGAAATTTCATATAAAGATTTTTATAATTTTGTCACTGAAGGTTTATATAAGAAAATAAAAAAAATCTCATTTGATAAATTAAAATCTTTTCAAAAAAGAATAGAAGAAATAAGAGTAGTTAATAAAAAATCAGAAATAAAACAAAATAAATATAGAGATTTAATAATTAAAAAAATAAATAATACAAAAGGTTTAATTTTAGATAAAATGGAACAACCAATACAATTATCACAATTAGAAAATACAAAAAAGAAAATATTATTTAAAATAAGAAGAAAAGATACAACATTTACAAAAGATAATATGAATGATGAAAATTTTTATTTAAATTCATCTAATAATAAAAGAAATTTTTCTCCTAATGAATTACCATCTGTTGAAAAATATGATACTTTACATACTGAACCACCAATTAAAGTATTAAAATTTTATGGCCCTAAATTAAAATATAGAACTATTTCTCCACCTGTTAAATTATTATTAAATTCACAAGTTCCTGCTAATACTATTTCTACTAGAGAAACTCAAAGAAATATTAAGAAACATACTATTATGTTAGAAGATAATAAAAAGAATTTTCCTTCGTGTTTTGAAGTTAATAAAGATTTTTTTCTTAAGAATAATACTTCTATTATTAGGAATGATTTAAAAAATATTTTTCATAATTTTAATTAATATTTATATTTTTTTTTAAATGTTTTTTTATTTCGATAAATAAATTATAATATTTTTTTATTTTAATTCTTATGTATAAATTAAAAATATAGAATATTTCTTTTAATTTAAATTATAAAAAAAACTAATAGTATTTAATTCCAAAAACCAACAATTTGAAATTTATGAAATATTTATTAAAATCAATATAAATATTATAATGATTATAAATATAATAAGGATTATTATTAATAAAATCAAGTAGAATTGCTAATAAAAAATCAGTATAAATTTGTTTCAATTTGTTTTTTTTCATAAGAAAAAATATAAATAAAAAGTTATATAATAATTTATATTAATTAACCATTTCAAAATTTTAATAATGTTTCAGTAAATTTTAGATAACAAGGAATTAATAAATATAATTTAAAAAATTTTTGTTTTTACTATAATTTTAAATCTAATTTAATATTATTGTATATATTTTTGTTTTTAATTATTTTTAAAATTTTTTTTTACTTTTAAAATTATTTAAATAGAGTAATTTTTTTAAATTTCTTTTATTTTTATTTTATTCACAATTTTTGTCTGGAAAATTATCACATAAATTTGAATATGTTTTGCATTTTGATAAAAATTTTTTGCAAGTTTTTTTACATATTGGATAAGTTATATCACTTGAGATATCACAAGGTAAAAAATTTTTTTTGCAAATAAATGAAATATATGAATTTAAACATCCAATAGTATTAATTAAAGGAAGATGATAAGTTTTATTTGAAATTTCAGTTAAAAATTCAAATTCAATATTTTGAACAATTTTTTTTTCAACTGTTTCATCAATTGTTTTATTAGTCCAATCAGGCCAAATTTTCTATATATTAAATATATTATTAAATATATTTTATACATTATAAAATGGTACACAAACAAATTTTGGAATAAAATTATAACAAAAATTTGTTTCATCTTTTATGAATGTTTTTTCTATACAAAAACCTTCAATTTCACCATTTAATTCACAAGGTTTTATTTTTATAAATGAATAAATGATTATGATTATATAAAACATATTATTTTTTTTAATTTTTTATTCAAAAATGAATGATATTAAAAAATGTGTAAAAAATTTAAATGAATATCAAATTGATAATATTAAGAAATTATTAGTTGCAATGAAAAATAATTTAAATTTAAAATATCAAATGGATAATTATATAAATGAAAAAGAAGATATTGAAACTATTAAAAATAAATTAAATATATTAAATGGGAAAATTCATTTTCGAAATGAATATTATATTATTTTAATAAATAATTTTAATCAAATTTTAAATTCTTATGAAAAAAATATATCACAAATAAAAGAAAATATTATTAAAATTCAATCAATAATATATAAAAATTATTTAAACAAGATAAATAATATATTCAATTTAAAGGAAGAAATAATTGATCAACAATTAATAAAATTATTTGAATATGATAAATTTATTTCAAACATTCAAAAAATGTAAAAAATTAAATAATATAATTTCAATAGAAACTTTACAATAAATCCAAATTTTTATATAAACAATACCGAATTATTAAAAAACCAAATTCTAAATATAAATTCTCAACTAAAAGAATTATCATTATCTATATAAGTTAAAAAAGAAATAAAAATAAAAATAATTATTAAAACATAAAATAAAATAAATAAAAATATTCAATAATAAAAACAATAATCTAAAAATATAAATATTTAAAACCCAAAAAAAAAATGTCAATGTATCAATTATTTATCCTATCAAGAAGAGGGGATACAATAATTTACCGTGATTTTAGATTTGAAATAAAAAAATCAAATGAAATATTTTTTCGTAGAGTAAATTTATTAGCAGAAGATGATGAATCTCCTCCGATTTTTAATGAAGAAGGGATAAATTTCATATATTTTAAAAGATCAAATTTATTTTTTACAATAGCAACATTAGATAATGGTTCACCAAATTTTTTTATAGAAATATTAGAAAAATTAATGAGGGTAATAAAAGATCATTGTGGTGAATTTACAGAAGAATCAATAAAAAAAAACTTTGTATTAATATATGAAATAATAGATGAAATGATTGATTTTGGTTTTCCACAATTATCATCAACAGAACAAGTAAAACAATTTGTTTTTAATGAACCAATAGTATCATTAAAGAATATAAATACAATAAAAGAAATGTTTAATAAAAATGTAAAATCAAATGAAAATACAAAAAAATCAATAGTAATAACAAATGATGCTAAAAGTAAAAATGAAATATATGTTGATATATTTGAAAAAGTAACATGTTTATTTAGTAAAAATGGTAATATTATTAATAGTGGTGTAGTCGGTGCAATTAAAATGAAAAGTTATTTAAAAAATTCTCCAGAATTAAAAATAGTTTTAAGTGATGATGTTTCATTTGGAAAATCAAATTATAATTCAGGAAGAATGATAATAGATGATTGTAATTTTTATCAAGGAACTCAGACAAGAGAATTAGAAAATTTAAGTACTTTATATATAATTCCCCCAGAAGGAGAATTTATATTAATGAATTATCAAATTAATTCTGAATTTGCACCCCCTTTTAAAATTTATTCAATTGTTGAAGAAAGTGATTATAAATTAGAATTAAAATTAAGAGTTCAGGCAAATTATTCAAGTAAAGTTAATGGAGGGAATATTGTTATTAAATTTAATATACCAAAATCAAGTCAAAGTGTTTATTTTGATTTAGGAAAAAATAAAAATATTCATAAAGTTGAATATATTAAAAATCAACAATTATGTATTTGGAAAATACCAAAAATGTTAGGTGGAAGTGAAAATACTTTAGAAACTAAAATTACTCTTCAAGTTAATAAACCTAGTCAATTAAGGAAAGAGTTAGGACCTGTTACTATGACTTTTGAAATTCCTAATTTTAATATTAGTAAATTACAAATTAAAGAATTAAAAGTTATGTCTAATGATAAGAAATATAATGCTATGAGATGGGTTAGAATTTTTACTCAGGCTAATTCTTATGTTGTGAGAATAGCTTAGATTTAAAGTAAGAATAATTTAAAAGATATAAGATATAATAATTAATAGAAAAATGTATTATTATTTTTTTTTTTGGGTTATTTTTTTTATTTCTTTTTTTATTTTTTTAAATTTAAATTTGTTGTTTATTTTTTTATAAAATTTTTTTTCTATAATTTTTTAAATTGATTATTAATGAGTAGTGATAAAGATAATATAGATGATTTAAATAAAAATCAATTTAGTAATTTGATTTTAAAAACTTTTGATGAAAATATTATAAAAGTTAAGGAAAAAATTGAACAAAATATACCAGAAAAAGATAATTTAGATAAATTAGAAAAAGAATTAAAAGGTGATATTGAAAATTTATCAAATATAATAAATTCAATCATAATAAAACATCATAAAGATTATATTTCATCATTTACCAATTTTATGAATATTGTAAGAAAAGATTTACAAATGAAATTAGAACAAATGGAAAAAATGGAAGAAGAAAGAAGAAAAATAAATAATATAAATATTATAAAATGTGAAAGAGATTATTTTAGAATGGAAAGTATTAGAATGCATAAATTATGTAAACAATTAAAAGAACAATTAAATGATATTACTATTAAAATGGATCTTTTAAAAGATGAAATTATATTAATTAAAAATAAATGGAAAGATTCTCAGAATGAAAAAAGACATATAGTATTTGATATAGAAAAAAATAATTTAATAACTAAAGAATTAGAAAATAGTATTAATAATTTAAGAGAAATTTTATATCAAGAACAAAATAAAATTGAAATTGGAAAAATTGAAAAAAAAAGAAGAAAAAGAACAATTATTTAATTTGCTTGATAAATATAAAAAAGATTTACAAAAAGAAAAAATAAAAAGTAATAAAGCAATTGTTGAATTAGTTAAAATAAAACAAGAAAGAAATAAATTAGAAAATATTTTTATTGATTGTGTTGAAGAGACAAGAAAAAATATTTTTAATAGAAGATTAAGACAAAAATCTTTTGAAAAAATAAAGAATAATTTAAATTCTTTTAGTAATGATAATAATAGAACTTATAATATTAATATAAATTATTCAAATTTTTTAGCGGCAGATAAAAAAAAAATAATTGAAAATTTTATTTTAAATGATGATGTAAGTAATTATATTAGAGATGTTATGTTTATTAAAAATAATAAAGTTAATAATTTAAATATTCAAAATATGAGTGAGAATAAAATAAATATTAACCAAGTTAAATTACCATCAATTATTGAAAATAATAACTCAAAAATAAAAAAAAGTGAATCAACAAAAGAATTAATAAATTATCCCTATTTAAAAAAAATTAAAATAATAAAATGAATTTTTTATATTTATATTATTAAATATAAATATTATATTCTAAAAATTCAAATTTTGAATTAGTTAAATTTTAATTATAATTTTTAAAAAAAGAATTAAAACAAAATAAAATTAACAATTACATTTATAAAAACTTTTATCATTATTTTTTTCAATTATAATATAACTATTATTTAAATCACTTTTATTTTTATTATTTAAAAATTTATTATAATATTTTTCAATTAATTTAAAAAACATTTCTTCAATATTATCATAATTTTTAGCTGAAGTTGAAAATACATCAACATTTATTTCTTCAGCAAAAGTATTTATTTCTTCAGAAGTAATTACTTCTTCATTTAATAAATCAGATTTATTTGAAGCAATTCCAATAATAATATTATCTTTTTTAATTACTTCAATTAATTTTTTATACCATTGTTTTAATGAAATAAAAGATTCTTTATTTGTTATATCATAAATTAAAATTGCAATATCAGTATTTCTCATTGAATTTTTTGTTATATTAAAAAATTTTGTTTGTCCTGGAGTGTCCCAAATTTTTAATTGTATTTCTTTTTTATTAATTTTAATTATTTTATAATGTTGTTCTGAACCTATTGTTGAAAGAGTTTCAACAAAATTTTTTTTAATATATTGATTTATTATTGAAGTTTTTCCTACTCCTGAATCACCTAATAAAATTACTTTTAATTTAGTTAATGACATTTTTATTATATTATATTTCTATCTAATTAAAAATTAATTTTTTTTTAATTTATAGTTAATTATATTAAATAGCTAATTTAAATTAATCTATTATATTTAAAATTATTAATAACATTTTTTAACAACATTTTGTTTTAGTTTTTTCCTTAACTTTTTTATTTTTTTCTTTAGTTAAAGAAATTCCATAACTTTGACTGAAATTTCCTAAATGTGTATTTTCCTTTAGAAATTTTATATAATAACTTTCTACAGAATTTTCAAATACTTGATTGACTAAATTATAATCTTTCGCATTAGTTTCAAAAAGTTGAGCATTTTTTAAATTAGAATATTTATAATATTCTTCATAAAAAACTTGTTGTTTTTCTACAAGATCAATTTTATTTGCAATTAGACAAAAAGTAATTGTATTTAAATCAATAATATTTATAATTTCATTATACCAATATTCTAAATTATTGAAAGTATTTCTATTTGTTACATCAAAAACCAACATTAAAATATCAACTCCTCTTATACTATTTTTTGTTAAATTTCTGTAAATTTCTTGTCCTGCTGTATCCCAAATATTTAGATTAAATATATATTCTTCTATTTTAATTTTTTTTCTATAACATTCTATTCCAATCGTACAAACTGAATTTATAAATGTTTTTTTAATAAATTGATGTATTATTGATGTTTTTCCTACATTACTATCTCCAATTAAATTTATTTTTAAAGTTAAAGATAAGGAATTTTTTGCATCATTTGAGTCTGATATTGATGAAATTGTTGTTGATATTTGGGACATTTTTTTTAATGAATTTTTTATTTGTTTTTTTAAATATAATAATATATATAAATTATATTATCTAACCTTAATTAAATTGTTTTTATTGTAATACTTAATTTTAAAAATAATAAATTTTAATAATATTTATCTATAATATCTTTAAAACAATTTATTATCTTCATCATTAAAATTTATAAAATCTTTAAATCATTTTTATTTTTAATAACTCCAATAATATATTTTTCTTTTCATCTAATCATTCAAATTTTGTTAATACACAAATGATTCATTATTAAATAAACCAAAAGATTAATAATATTATTCTTCACTTTGTATATTTATTTTTTAATTGTCAAAAGAATGAAGTTTTATTTTATCCTAAATATCTAAAAGAATTTATTAAAATTTATTATAAATTCTTTGGTATAATAAGATTTTGATGATAATGTTTATATTTTCTTAAAAAAGAATTCATTTTGAAATATTTTAATAATATTCATTTGTTTTACCTATTTTTATAATCCTTAATAATATAATTTTATTTTTTAATTACATTTTGTTTATAGATAATATTTTTTTTTTTTGTAAAATTTAACTTATTTATTTTTTCCTTTTATATAAATAATTATTAAATTACGTAATTTTATCTTTATATATTTTATTATTAGATTTTTTTTTGCAACAAAAACAAATTATATATTTTATATTATCCCAAATTGACCAAAATCCTGTTGAAATATCATCTATTTTTTTCCCAAAATTACTCTTTTTTTCATATTCAATGTCATGATTGATTTTACTTAAATTTTTAAACATTTTTTTATATCTTTTACCTTCATTTTCTTTAACTTGTTTTTCTTTATCAGTATACATTTGTTGTAAAATTTTAAGTTCTGTATTATTACCTATTTTATTTTTTAAGTCATTTAAATCTTCTTTTGCTTTATCTAATTCATTCAAATTTAAATTTGCAATACATCTTCTATATTTCGCTTTTATATTATTTTGATTTATATTTAAAACATTAGTTGAATGTAATATTACATATTTCCATTCATTTTTTTTAAAATATATAAATGATAAATTTAAATTTGATGGAATTATTAATTCATTTGTAAATGAATTTCTTTCTTCTTCTGAAAAAATTACTCTATTATTTTCTAAATCTTTTATTTTAAAAATTATATCATCATATAATGATATTGCTTTATCATAATTTTTTTGATTTAATTCTTCATCAGCCTCTTTTTTAGTTGAAAATAATTCTTTTATTATTTCTTCTTTTGACATATTTAAAAAAGTACTTCTATATTTAAATAAAAATTAATTAATTAAAAAATATTTAAATTAGTCATATAGATTATAATTTTTTATAAAGATTATAAATAAGTTCGATAGTTATATAATTCTTTTATTCATATATTATATATAACAAATATGCCTTTTCTATTAATAAATAATATACAACTCAATTTATGAATTTATATTATGAGTTTTTTTCATTAAAAATTGGAGAATTGGTCCGGAATTAATTTTTCTTTTCGGCTTTCTAATTGGTCCTATACTTAAATTTGGAAAAATTTGAATACTTTTACTTTCTTCATTACATGAATAACTATTTTCTATATTATTTTCAAAATTAAAATGATTTTGTTTTAATTTGTTATCTTTTTCTATTTTAATATCTTCTTTATGAACACAAACGCCCATTTAAATAAAAAATTTTTCAAAAATTATAACTAAATTACTTTATAAAAAATAATTGTTTGGATATAATTTTGGAGAAAAAAATTATTAAATAATTTCATTTTTTGTTATTTCAATAATAAAATCAAAACTTAAAATGATTATAATAAAAATAAAGTATACCTTTAAAATAAAAAAATTTAATTAGAGCATTATCCAAATTTTCTTTATTCTAACAAAATAAAGAAAAATTAATTGTTAATTTAAAATATTTTTTTAATTAATATTATTGTATTCCTGTAATTGATTGAATTTTTATATTAAAGCATTAAATATTATCATAGAAAATTTTATTTGTTTCAAAAAATAATTCATATATATCAATATATATATACTCTTAATATAGATTTATCTTTTTTTTTAATATATTAATCTAACTAAAAAATAATTACTTTTTTTATTATTTTAAATTAATTTTTATTTATGTTTTTATACTTGTGCTAAAATTATTTATGTATAAATTTCTTTTATTCAAATAAAAATTATAATATATAAATCAATAATTTATTCATAAATGAAAACTAAAACTTCATTAAAAAAAAATTCTTTTACATCAATTCCTTCAGTTAGATTATCTTCAAATTTAATTCATTCAAATAATATAAGAAAGGAAAGATCAGTAAAGTAAAATATATTTATAAAAAAATTTTTTATAGTTTTAAAACTGATGATTACTTTAAATCAAGTTCACCAACAACAAAAATCAAAAAAGCAAAAACATTAAACAAAGCCAAATCAGAAAGATTTTTAAAAAAAGAAGAAAAAATAAAAATAAGAAACTCATTAGAAATTAAAGAAGTAAAAGAAAAAACTTTTAGTGAAAGTGACGATGAAAAAAAAGATAAAAAAAAGGAAAAAAAAAAGTTAAAATACTCAAAAACATTATCTCTCTTATCCCAATTATCAGAAACAAATCAAAATCATTCATCAGAAATAAAAGTATACGTTAGATTTCGTCCATTTAACGAAGTAGAAAAAGATTTATTATCAAATAACATAGGAAAAAATTGTATAAAATATTTAGATAATTTAAAAGATAATACAAATGAACATTTTCATCAAACAATTAAAACTGAAAATCAAAGTAATCAATTATCAAATCCTTATACATATGATACAATATTTGATTCAGAAACAAATCAAGTTGAAATATATAATGTAATTGGAAAAGATATAGTAAAAGATATTTTATTAGGATATAATGGAACAATATTTGCTTATGGACAATCTGGTTCTGGTAAAACTTATACAATGTATGGAAATGATATTTATGATGATTTTACTAAAGGAATTATCCCAAGATTAATTAATGATATTTTTAATTATATTGAAATAATGGATGAAAATATTACTTTTCAAATTAAAATGTCAATTTTACAAATTTATAAAGAAAATATTTTTGATATGTTAACTGGAGAAAATAATTTAAAAATAAAAGAAAATCCAATTAAAGGAATTTATGTTGATAAATTAACAGAAGTTTATTGTGATTCATTTGAAACTTTTATGGAATATATTGATATATCTCAAGAAAATAGAATAGTAAGTGAAACTAAATTAAATTCATATTCAAGTAGATCACATTCAATATTAATATTTGAAGTAACTCAAAATTTTCAAAATGAACATTTTTCAAAAAAAGGAACATTAAATTTAGTTGATTTAGCTGGAAGTGAAAAAATATCAAAAACAGGAGCAATTGGTGAAACTTTAGAAGAAGCAAAAAAAATTAATTTATCACTTTCTGCTTTAGGAAATGTTATTCATGCATTAACTTCAAATAGTGATTTTATTCCTTATAGAGATAGTAAATTAACTAGAATTTTACAAGAAAGTTTAGGTGGAAATTTTAAAACAAATTTAATTGTTACTTGTTCTCCTCATTCTTATCATTTTGAAGAAACTGTTTCTTCACTTAAATTTGCTCAGAGAGTTAAAAGTATTAAAAATAAAGTTAAAATTAATATTAAGTTAACTTATGAAGAATTACAAAAATTAAATAATGAATTAAGGAAACAATTAGGTTTTTTTAAAAGTGAAAATAAACAATTAAAGGATTTATTAAATGAAAATAATATTCAAATTATTATTAATGATAAAGGAGAAAATGGAAAAAAAAAAGGAAAAAAAATTATTAAAAAAAAATCTAGTGAAAATAGTAGTAGTGAAAGTAGTTTTGATAGTTCTAGTAGTAAAAGTGATAGTGATAGTGATAGTAAAAGTGAAAGTAAAAGTGATAGTGATAGTGATAGTAAAAATGATAGTAAAAGTGATAGTGATAGTGAAAATAAAAAAAATAAAGATAAAGTAAATAGTAAAAAAGGTAATTTTGGAGATAATATTGAAAAAAAAGATATGGATGTAAATAAAATAGAAAATAATATTGAAAATAATAAGGATAGTAAAATTAATAATATTAGTAAAAATGAAAATGATAATAAAATTGAAGATAATAAAGATGATAATAAAGTTTATAAAAAAGATGATAATAATAATGAAAATAAAATAAATGCCAATGATATAAAGTTTAAGACAGAAAATAAATTATTAGATAATAAATTTTCTTTGAATGATTCTAAAAATGATAATGATGAAGTTAAAAATAATCCAAATTTGGATAATGATGTTAAAAAAAAATTATTTAATGAAATCAAAAATGAAAATGATATTAATACTAAAAATAATCAAGATAAAATTGATACTGAATCTAATTATTGTAAAGAACATAGTAAAATAATTAAACAATTAAAAAAAAGAATTGATGCTTTAAATAATGAGATAAAAGAAAAAGATAAAATAATTTTTGGTTTAGAACAATCTAATAAAAAAAAACAAAAAATAATTGATAAAAACAAAGAAGAAAATAAAACAATTAATACAAAAGATATTTCAAAATCAATAAATGATACTCAAGATTTATATAATGAAATAAAAGAAAAATTAATTAAAATTGATAATCAATATGATTCATTAAAAAGTAATAAAGATATGGAAGAAAATTTAGAAAAATTTACAAAAATTTCTTCTGATATTAATTTAAATAATGAAAAATTTAAAAATAATGATATTGAATGTTTTAAAGGATTAAAGTCAATAATTTTAGAAATGTTAAATAATAAAGTAAAAGATGATAATTTTGAAGAATTAAATATTAAATATAAAAATAATATAAATTTACTTTATGATAATATAATATCTGATAATACAAATTTAAAAAATACATTAATAAATTATTCAACATTATTTATATATGGTTATTGTGAATCATTTATAAATTTATATTTTAATTCTCAAATTAATGAAAAAATTATAATTCATAATAATATTTTAAAAGAAGCAAATTCACTTTTAGTAAAGATAATAGAAGATTTATTAAAAAGAAATTTTGAAATTAGTAATAAAATAAATAACGAAAATATTGATAAAAATGCAAATAATTTTAAAAATTTACCACTTAATACTGAACAATTTAAAGTATCATTTAATGAATCAAATCCTCAAAATTTAAAAACATATAATAGAAGAAAATCAAAAATATTATCATTTATAAATAAAAAAGGATTAGAGATGTTAAAACAAAAAAAAGAATCTGAAAAAAATGATAAAAAAGAGAGTTCACATCAAATAATTACAATAAATCCAAATTCAAATGATGCAATTATTGAAAAAGATGAAAAGGAAGAAATTGAAAATGAGGAAAGTAAAAAAAGTAATATTGATAATAAAGAAAAAAATAATGAAGGACAAAAAAGTGTTATTTCTATAAATGATATTGAAACTTTTCAAATGAAACAAGAAAAGAAAATTTCAAAATTAAATATGCTTAAAGAATATATTGTTAAAGCATTCAAAGTAACTGAAAAATATAAAAAAGAAATGAATATAATAAAAATTTCTTTTGTTAAATTATTAAATGAACAATTAGATATTATTCTTAATAAATTAGGTATTAATAATCTTATTAAACAAGATGAAATAATTGAAATAAAAAATAATATTAAAAAACAAGATATTGAAAATATAATAAATGAAACAGTGAAAATTGAAAAAGAAAAAAAAAGAATAAAACAAAATAAGAATAATTTAGAAATGAAATCTAATAATAATAATGAATTAAATAAATCAAATAATGATGATGAAAATAAACAAAATAATGAAGAAAAAAAAGAAAATAAAGTAAAGAATAAAAATAATAGGAAAATTAGTAATTCAGAAAATAATAAAAATAATTCTTCTAATAATCAAAATTATAATAAAGATAACAAAAATGTTAATGAAATAAATAAAGAAGAAATTAATAACCAAAATATAAATAAAAAAGATATAAATGATATTAAAAATAATAATACAAATCAAATTATTATTAATAATAAAGATAACATAAACCAAAATGAAAATAATAATAATAATTCCCTACTTGATATAATAAGTAATAATATTGATGATAATGACACAAAATATAATATTATGGATAAACATAAAGTAATAAATAATGAAAATTACAATAATGAAAACAAAAATATTAATGATAAGAATTACAAAGAAGTTAATAATAATATAAATAATAATAACGATAAAAATCTTAATTCTGAAAATGATGAAGGAATTAATGGTAATAATAAAAATAACAATATTTATAAAAGAAATAAGAATAAAATAAATGATATCAATAATAATTTAAATAAAAATAATAACATAGGAAATATGAGTAATAAAAATAAGAATGATGGCAGTCCAAAAAATATTAATCAAAATATTAATTTTAATGATATGAATTTAAATAATAATGATAATAATATAGATTATAATAATAATGAAATTAATAAAAATAATAATAATAATATCAATAATATTAATAAAAAAAATAGTAATAAAAATATTAGTAGTTATAATAATAGAAAAGAAGAAAGAGAAGATTCAAAACAAGAAAAAAAAGATAAAGAAATAAAGAATTTAAATCTGAAAAAATCAATAGATACTAATTCAATTCCATTTTATAATCCAAAACTTAAAACTAAAAATCAAACATCAAATAAAAACATTCAAAACGAAAATTTATTTGAAAATAATAATCCATCAATAAATAATAACCAAAATAATAATTCAAGTATAAATCCAATATTTGGAAACTTTAAATCAAATCAAGAAAAAGAAATAAAATTATATTCAAATGAAAATATAATAAATCAAAATATAAAAAAGAAAAATAAACATGATAGAAATTCAAATAAAAATGAATTTTTCTTATATAAAGAAGGATATAATGTATCAGAAAATCAATTCAATTACACAATAGATGAAAAAGAAAATCAAATAAAAAATCCAGAAAAATTATCCTTAAAATATAATATTTTAAATACAAGTCCAAATTTAAATTTAAATTTTACATTTAGAAATACTTTAGGAAATAGTAAAAATTCAATTGAAGATATTGTTGATGATTATTTAAATACTGGAACTGCAACAAGAAGATTTGATGGAATAGGATATATTATTAAAAATAAAAAAGTTAAATGTCTTTTTAAAAGAGGATTAAATGCAAATAAATCTTTAGAGATTACACCAATTGATAATAAAATTAAATATGTTAAAGGTGATGATTATATTCCAATACCTGATGATGATAATTAAATTATTTTTATTTATTTATTTTTTTTTTGATTTATCATATTATATATGCTTTTTACTTAATTTTTAAAAAAAAGAAATTGTATTTTTATTTTTATTTATTAATTTTATATTATTATATATTATTATTATTTAATTTAATATTATAATATTATTATTTTATTTAATTAATTTCTGTCAATAATTCCAAATTAAAATATAATTTTGAATAAAATGATACTTGAGCTAAATCATCAAACCAATTATTATAAAAATTATTAATATTTTCTATATCAAATGTTCTTCTTTTATTAATTTCATTGAAAATATTTCTTAGAATTTTATCAGGATTTTTTAATATTTCATTTTTTTGCTCTCCAATAATATCAATATATGAGAAAAATAAAGGATATTGGCAACCTTTATCTCTACAATAATAATCAGAATAAGAATCTTTTTCTAATTCAAAATGATGTTTATCTTTATCTATTTGTTGAAGATTACTTATTTTAAAAATTAATTTTTCTTTATTTATCTTTATTTTATCAAAAAAATTTACTTTTGTATTAAATTCTAAAAAAATAGTTGTTGTTGGTATTATTTTACAATCTTTTAAATATTCTATAAAATAAATTCTATATTTTTCATAAATCACTTTATCAGTAATTAAAATTTCATATAATATAGAAATTAAGAAATTAAATTTATTATAAAATCCATTTGTTTGAACCATTAAATTTAAAATTTTTGTGAATAATTCAAGTTTTTGTTTATTTGTGAAAGAATAATCATTAATATGATATTTTAGAATAATAATCAAAACTAAAGATATAGTACATAATGCAATTTCCCTTTTAGATTTTATAGGAATATAATTTTTAATATATAAATTATAAAAATTATCAAATTCCATCATTATTAAATTAACATTTTTTAACTGTTCTTCTACAATAATTTTTGAATTAATAAAAGCATCGAAATAAAGTTGAATTTTAAAATAACTTATTTTAATTAAACCTTTTTCATCTTTATTAATATGAATTTCTGCATCATCATTTCTTAATAAATATCTTTGATATTTATTTAAATAAAATAATTCTTTTCCTAAATTTATTTTATATAATAATTCAATTTGAATAATTTTTTTATTTTTAGCCATTTCAAAAGTTAAATCATAAAAAAGTACTGAATTATCAATTTTTGATATTGTCATAAATAGGTCTAATAAATTTTGTACTTTTAAATTCTTATTATCTAATCTTAAATTTGATTCATCATTTTTATAAATTATTTCAAAAGAAGGACATGTTTTAATATCATTTAAATAATTTATGATTTCCTTATTTTTAATATTTGTATCAATTTTATTATTTTCTGCATTATTCATTGAATTAATTTTAATTTTATCATCATCAATTTCAAATACAATTTCTTCTATAATTGATAAAAATAATTTTATAAAAATACCAAAATAATAATTTCTAAATTTTTCATAACTATCACCAGTATCATAAAATCCAGAAACTTCATTTAATATTTCTTGTCTTCTTTTTTGTATACATTCATAAATTAATTGAATATTTGTTGAAAATGTTTCATTAATTTTAAAATACATAAAGTTTAATAATAAATTTTTATCTTCATTAAAATTAATTTCAAAAACTTCTTCATCATCATTTATATTATATATTTTTTTTGTGACATTATATTCATCATTTTCTTTTTGAATAAAAGAATAAACAATTTTATGTCCTTTACATTTACAAATTTGTTTCATTTTATCATTTTCTATATTATCACAATAAATAAAAAGCATTGTAGGAAAAGAAGATAAAAGATATCCAATTAAAGTTTGTGGACATAATAATTTAAAACAATAAGTATTATCAGTATTTCCTAAAGGATGAAATAAACAAATTAAACAATAATAAATAGGAAATAAGAGTTCATATTGATTTGATGCAATAATTATACTTTCTCTTTTAAAGAATTGTTCAGCAAAAATGAAAATATCTTTATTAGTAAAAAACTTATATAAAATTGTAAATTCTAAATCACAAACTGGAAGAAAAATATTATGTGATATTTCATAAGTTAAATTTAAAACTTTAATCACATCATATTTATTAGTAACATAATTTAAAATATTAATAATGAAAAGTTCAATAGGAATATTTTGATCATTAGTAAATTTATCATAAATACATTCTAAAATATATTTTGAAAGAGATAAATATGCTTCTTTTGTTATTAAAATAATTGCATTAGCAACATATAAATCAATTGATTCAATATTAGATGGTGTTCTTTCATAATAAATTAAAACATTAAAAAACCATTCAAAGTAATTATTTTCTGACCAATTTTTATGTTGAAATGAATGAAATTTAGGAAAAGGTTTATGATTTTCTACTTTATAATAACCTTCAAATATTCCTTTTTTGACTTTTATTTGATCTAAATCTTGAGAAAAATCTATTATATTAATAAAATTTGAATATGATGGAAATATGTTAAATTGTACAAATTTATCAAATAATATATCATTATATAAAGTTTCATATTCATTTGAATTTCCTTCTATTGAATATGATGATTTTATTTTAAGTTTTGCTTCTGAAATTTGTTCTTTTGTATTTTCTATTATTTTTCCTTTTGGGATATTTGGTCCTACTATAAAGAAATATTTATAAATATTATCTATTAAATCATTTTTTTTTTCCATTTTAACTATTTTTTTTTGTGCATTTTTTTTATTTTTTTTTTTCATATTTTTGTAAAAATATTTTTTTTTACTTTTAATTATAAATTAATGAAAGAATTTATTTCAGAGCAACTATTAAAAGATTATAATAATAATAATGATAATTATAATTTTGATTATTCATTTACATCAAATGATAATTTATTAAAAAGTTCTTTTAGATCATCAGTAAGATCAAATTCAACTAAAAATGAAACAAATATTAGAGAAATTATTTTTTCAGATAATAGAGATTTTAATATTGAATTATTGAAATCTAAAAAATTTGCAATTTGTTATAATGAAACTATTAAAACTTATTTATTTAATTGTGATACTTTTTCTGAATTTACAAATCCAAAATTAATTGAAAAGGACCAAAGAATAAATATTTATATTTTAGAAAAGAATAGGGAAAATGATATTTTTCAATATGAAATAAAAGAAATTTTAGAACATTTAAGTATACCTTTAAATAAATCTGATATTATAAAAAATTTTATCAAAGATATTAATTTTTTTTTAGAGGAAGAAAGCTATATTCAATTAAAATACTTTAATATACAATATAAAAAATGTATTAATTTTTTATTAATTCTTTTAATAATAATTTTTCTAATATCAATGATAATATTTTTACTATCTATAAAACAACAACATAAGAATAAATATTACATTATTGGAATTTATATTATTTTTATAATGATAATATTGATTTTTTTGATAAATATAATACTTAAAATAATTAATATGAATATCTATTTTATATTCAATAAAATTAATTATATGTTCAAAAAGAAAGATGAAATACAAAATATTATTAATAAATGGAATAAAAATGAATTTGAATCACTAAGAATTAAAGTATCAGTTCCAATTTCATTAAATTATATTATATTTAATTTAGACCCTTTTCAAAATATAATTATTGAAAATCTTGATACTTTAAACATAATAAATAGTTTTTATCCTCAATATAAAATATCAATGTCAAAAATTTTAGATATTAATAATACAAATAAACAAGTTATTTAATTGTAGTTTAAATAATAAATAATATTTAAATATAGAAATAATATTTTATTAAATTTATTTATTTTAATAAATATTTGAATAATACAATCACTATTAATATATTTTAATGAATATTAAAATCAAAAATAATATAATAAATCATATTAAAATATAAAACAAATCAGTTATTTTTTTTCATTTTTTTTTGGATTTATAAAACTTAATACTTCTGATTTTTCAATAAAAATATTATTACTATTTTTTAATTCAAATGATTCAATTTTATAACTATATTTTCCATTTTCATATATTAAAACAATAAAATATTTCATTTTATAAACTTTAAAAAAAGAATCAAAATCAATTTGATTTTGTTTTTTAAATATAATCTCACATTTTAGCTCATTTTTTGAAAGATATTCATACAAATCTCCCATTATATTATTACTATTATCATTATTAGCATTGTTAACAATTAAAACATCACAAAAAAAAAGTGTATTATCAACAAATCTTTTAAATTTACTTTGAGTAATTAAAAAAATATTATCTAAAAATAACTGAAAAGAAAAACCTCTTAAATCTTTACCATAATTACTATTGGTAAAATAATTATCAATTCTTCCTCCTTCAATAAAAGGTAATTTTTTATTTTTATGACCTATATAACAAACTTGGAAATAAAAATCAGAATAATAAACTAAATTATTTGGAATAAGTGAAAAATCAATTTTAATATTTTTAAAATAATTTCCCTTTCTTTCATCAATTCCTAACCAAAAAGGAGAATTATTTAAATAATTTGATAAATATTTTATTTCTTTTGAAAAATCTTTTTTTTCAAATCTTTTTTTAATCGAATTTAAATCTCCATTTATATTCATATAAGATAATAATTCATTTAAATTTTCTGTTGTAATTGGAATATCTATTTTTTTATTTGTTATTGCTTCTTTTAATTGTTTAAAAGAAATTTCTCCTTCTCTAGTATTAAATATTTTAGATATTTCAAATAATGTTTTTAATTGGATTTGTTTTATATTATCTTTATTTCCTAATAATCTTTGAAATATTTTATCAAAAATATATGAAGAATTTATTCTAATTATAATTGATTTTGAATTTAATTCAATATTTTTTATTATTTGAAATATTATTTTAAAACAATCAATAACATATTTTTCATCAAAATCTACTAATATATTATTTTTTTGAGTTATATCACCCCAAAGAGAAAAAAAGTAAATATCATTATATTGTGTAATAATATCATCATTTTCAGTTTGAGAATATTTTGAATTTAAAGAATCAGAATAAAATTTTATTGGTAATAAATCTTTCAATAAATTATCATCTATAAATTTATTAATAAATCTATTTAAATTTCTATAAATATTTTGAGAAGTAAAAATTATTTCTCCACATTTTGTTAACATTAAATCATTAAGTGGATAATCAATTAAATTATTTTCATTATTTAAATCAATTTTTATTAATTCTCCTTTATCATAAAAATAAAATATATTATGATAATCAAATATTTCAACTTCACTTAATCTCTTATAACAAACATTATTTTCATGAAAAGTACTTTTAATTTTAAATATAAGATTTTCAAAAATTTTATAATAATAAATAGGCGAAATAAATTTTTTTTTATGTAAAATTTGATTATATTGATTATCTTCGAATTTTTGAAAAAAAACATTATTATGTTCATAATTTTGACTATACATATTTTTAAAATTTTTCTCAATTAAAATTTCTAAAAACTTAGTAGAACAATTAGGATTATCTTCAATAATTTTATAAAAATTATGAAGAACACTTTTTTCATCTAAATTATTAGGAATTAATTTACTATTTAACAATTTTTCTGCACTTGGTCTTTCTTTTGGATCATGATTAGTACACATTTTAACAATTTTATAAATATTACTAACTTTCAAATTATTACATAATTCTTCAAAATCTTTTGGAAATTTTTGTTCATCTTTTATTCCTCTTAAAACAATATCTCTTTCCATTAAAGAATTAAAATCATAAAACATTTCAAAAATAATTATACCTAAACTAAAAATATCACTTTTATTAGTATATTTAGTAATTTTTTCCTGTTCAGGTGAACAATAATATTTAGTCCCAATTGCATAAGTCATTAAATCACTATTTCCAATATTAATTAATTCTTTTTGAATAATTTGATTTTGTTCTAATTGATTTTTACTTTTAGTAATTTTGGCAAGACCAAAATCTCCTATTTTTGCATTATAATCATTATCTAAAAATATATTTCCTGGTTTTAAATCTCTATGAATTAATCCTTTTGAATGAATAAATTTTACTCCTTCTAAAATTTGAGTTATTAATTTCCATTTTTGTTCTATTTTTAATGTTCTATTATCTATTGCTTCACGTAAAGTTTTTCCTTCACAATATTCCATTTGAATATAAATTGTTTTTATTCTTGATAATTTTTCTTCTTTTGATTCTCTTCTTTTATGAATATTAATTTCATTTTCTATTTCATTTTCTTTTTCTTTTTCTTCTTCTTCTTCTTCTTCTTCATCATCATCATCCCAAATTCCATTTCCTTTATTTTTATTTGTATTATTATTATTACTTGATTCAAATATTATATTTGCACTTGAAAATGAATTATTATTTTTTGTCATTTCAAATTCACTTGTAGTCTTCTTTTCAAAACTTAATTTTCTAAATTTATTTTTTATATCATTATTATCATTATTAAAATTATCATTTTTATTATTATTAATATTATTATTATCATTTTGTAAATGTTCATCTTCTTCATAATATTCATATTCATCATCATCATTTTCTTCATCATCAATATAATCTCCTGGTTGATAATCTTCAATCCAACTTTGATAATATCTAACAATATAAGGATTTTGTAATCTTGCAAGTACAAATTCTTCACCTTGAACTTTTGATAAAACTTCTTTAATATTTTTATTTTTAGGTAAAATTAATTTAATTCTCTTAATTGCATAAAACATTTTATCTGCAATATTTTTTACTTTAAATACACTTCCACCTCCGCCTTGTCCTAATTTACATTCTATAATAAATTCATTATGAAATCTTGATGGAAATGAGTAACTTGTATTTATTTGATTATTTATTGAATTATTTATATTACTTAAATTACTAATTCTTTCATTTCCTATATCTGAAAATTTTATACTATCGTTATTATCACTATTTATATCTAATTCTAAATCATCTTCATTAAAATCATTTTTTGAATTATTTGAATTTGAATTTGAATCTTTTTTATTTTCTAAGTTTAAATTATTATCTTTTACATTATTTTCTAATATTGCACCAATTTCATTTTCTAAAGCACTTTTTTTTGTATTTATATTTTGTTTTTCTTCACTTTTATCATCTGAATTGTTATTTTCACTTATTATTGATATATTTAAATTTGGTTCAAATTTACTTGCTCTTAAGTCAACTTCTTTTTGTACTATTTGACATACTTCATGAATCATTACTTCGTTATTTTCTGAATATTCTTTTAATATTATATCAATTTCTTTTTTTATTTCTTCTAATTCTTTATATTGAAAATTATATGTGTTTACAAATGTTATTTTTGGAATTGTTTTTGGATAATTTTTATCATATTTTATTAATAATTCAATATAACATTTTGGATAATTGTTATTGTGATAATTAAATGAATTAGGCTTAATTATAATTTTTATTTCTTTATTATTTATTATTTCAACATTTCCACTATAAATTTCAGATAAAGCTGAAATTTCATCTTTTATCATTTCTTCTGAATTTAATAAATTTGAATGATTACTAATATCATATTTTAATGAATTGTTAAAATTATCATTACTATCTAAATCAGATCCATTAATTTTTAACATTTTTTTTTTTAAATATTATATTTTAATAATTATAGCATGATTAAAAATAAATGAATATAAATAAAATTTCCAATTATCTCTATCCAGGAAAAGATATAAATAATAATAAAGAAAGAGAAAATTTACAATTAATAGAAAAAGATAATTTTTTAAAAAACCAATTTAATAAATATGATTATTTTACAGAATCAAAATCAAAAAAAAATAATTTCGATAAACCATTAAATTACTTTCCAGAAAGTAATAAAAGATACATAATATTAGACACAGAAACAACTGGATTATCATATGAAGATGATTTAATTTCAATAAGTGCAATTGAAATAATAAATAAACAAATAACTGGAATAATGTTTAATGCATATTTTCATCCAAGAAAAACTAATAATTCAACTTATTTATATTTTATTGAAGATTATGCACATGAAAGAATAAATAATGCAAAAAATTCAATGAAAGATTTTATTAGATTTGTAGGTGATTCAATGATAATTTCTCATAATTCAAGATTTGATTTAATGTTTATTAATAAAGAATTAAAAAATTTAAATATGAAAGAAATTCCTTTAAGTAATACTATTTGTTCTTTAATTACTGCAAGACAATGGAGAAAAATGGGAATTTATGATAATGATATGAGAGTAACTGTTGGTGATTTGTGTAAATATTATGGAATTAATGTTAATTATAGAGATTTTCATCATGGAATTGTTGATTCTTATGTTTTAGGAAGAGTTGTTTGTAAAATGTGGGATCATCAAGATATTATTATGAAAAAAAATTACTTTAAAGATATTAATTTAAAGTTTGAAAATGAAGATTTTGGTGATTTTTTTTATGATGATGATTATGATATTCAAGAATATAATGAGTTAAATTTAAATAAGAAAAAAAATGATAATAATGAAAATGAAAATATTATTAATGCAAAAATTATTAAGAATAATAATTTAGGAGATAATAATAAAAATATGAATATGAATGATAAAAACAATAGCAAAAAAACAAAAAATAATAAAAAGCAAATTATTAATAATAATAATAATAATAATAATAATAATGAAAATAATAATAATAATAATAATAATAATGAAAATAATAATAATAATAATAATAATAATAATAATAATAATAATAATAATAATAATAATAATAATAATAATAATAATAATAATAATAATAATAATAATAATAATAATAATGAAAATAATAATAATGAAAAT
>JAJMZS010003026.1:0-63549 GCA_023807205.1 Isotricha prostoma
AAATAATTTATTTTCAATTATAAATTCATTTCCTTCATTTTTAATATTAAAAATTTTTATTTCAATATCAGAACAACTTGCAAATTCATTATCATCTTTAATTGAAATATACATAATACAAGATTTATGTGCTTTATATTCATTATATTTTTTTTTAATATCAAAAGCTTCATATATTTTTAACTTTCCATCCCTAGATCCAGTAATTGTATATCCTGAAGGAAAAAATGTTAAAAATGTTATATTTTCTTTCTCTGGTAAATATTCTTTATAAATATTTACTTTATAATTTTTATCTGAATTTTTTTTTAATTCTTTTTCTAATGGAAGATCAATTTCTGGTTCATATTTGTCAAAGAAAATTAGTATTTCATGCAATTTTCTTAATATTACATCCACATTTGTTTCTAAAACCAATATAAAATTTATGTCCTTTTTTTTATAGATTAACATTAAAAATTGATCATGCAAATTTATTGTTATTTCTTTTTGTTCTAATAACTTATCTATGAAGTTTTTTATTTCTTTTATTCGATCAAAACGTTCAAAATATTTAATATCTTCACCTTTATCTTTATCTTTATCTTTATCTTGATCTTGATCTTGATCTTTACCTTTATTTTTATTTTTACCTTTAAAATAATCTATGTCATAATTAAAATCAAAATATTCCAATTTTTCTCTATTTTCTGCACTAATTTCTAAAATTTGTTCCTGATTCTTCAATTTTGTGGTTATATCATAATTATCAATTCTAGTTCCATAAGCCATATATGTTAAAAAATTATAAAATATATTTTTATATGATTTAAATAGTTTTTTATTTAAACTCTTTCATAAAGAAAATAAATTATTAACAAATTTATTTTAAAATTTTCAAAATAAACTTTTATTATTAATATTTTTAACAAAAAAGATTATTTAATATTTATTCATCATAATACAAAAAAAATTCAATTTTTCTCCATTTTCAATGATTGATAATTTAATATTAATTTAATAAATTGAATTATAATTTTTCAATTCAATCTCATTATATTATTTTACATTTATTTCTATTAATATTAACAAAAGATAAAGTAATTAGACCAATATATATAATATATTCATCTATTTAAATAAGTTTCATTTATACTTTATATTTCCAAAAAAAAAATAAACAATTAAAATTAATAAAAAATAAAAAATAAAAAATAATTCCAAAAAAAAAAATAAAAACTCCTTTTATCCAAAATAAAAAACTCTAAAAAAAAATAAAAAATAACTTAATTTTCCAATAACTTAAATCCTTTCGAAAATAAAAAAAATAAAAAAAAAATGCTACCTTTTGACCAAAAAACAGACATGTATCGTCCAGCAAATCGTTTAGTAACATATCCTCAAGTAGACATAGTTCGTACATTAAAAAATGAAAATCCAACAGTAGAAGATGTAATAGAAAAAATCCAAAAAATAACATTACAAAGATCACTTAGAATAAGTGAATTTATGAGAGATTATGATCCATTAAGAAGTGGTTCAATAACAAGAACTCAATTTTTAGAAAGTTTATCAATGTTACATTTATATTTAAGTAGAAAAGAAGCAGAATTATTATGTGAAAAATATGCAAATTTAACTCCTGGAAGAGAAAATGAAGTTTTATGGACAAAATTTGCAGATGACATTGATATTGTTTTTGTTATTAAACATTTAGAACAAAGAAATGATATTAATCAAGTTTTAGATATTACTAAAAAAGATTTTAAATTAAATGAATTAAGTTTACCTGATCAAGCAACTTTACAAGAAATCTTAAAAGATTTAAAAAAATTCTTTGAAGTTAATAGAATTGAACCTAAACCTTTATTTTTTAATCATGATAGATTACAAAGAGGAAAAGTACTTAAACCTCAATTTAAAAATGTTATGCATGGTATGAAATATTATATTAGTGATGATCATTTAGATGTTTTAATGAAAAAATATGGTGATCCAATTTCAAATGAAATTAATTATGTTTTAATATTAAATGATGCTGCTAATTTTGGAGAAAAAAAAAATAAAGATAATGAAGATAATATTTCAACAATGCAAAAATTAACTGATAAAGAATTTATTCCTTCTTTAAGTAATGCTAATAATTTTTATACTTATCAAACATATTTTCATAATTTAAATTTCAAAATGAAAGATATAATTGATAAAATTAAACATCAAGTTAAAATAAATAGAAAAAGATTAAATTTATTTTTTGAAGATTTTGATCCTTTAAGAAAAGGAACTTGTACAAAAGCAAAATTTAGAACTGCATTAGATATGGCAAATTTAAATTTAAGAGAAGAAGAATTTCAATTTTTAGAAAATTTTTATTCTGTACCAGAACAAGAAGATAAAGTTTTTTATAAAGATTTAGTTGAAGAAGTTGAAACAGTTTTTACTTTAAAATCACTTGAAAAAGATCCTTTATTAAGACCAGGTGAATATAAAATTCCTGATTTCTTAAATCCAGATTATAGATTAAATAAACAAGAAAATGAATTTTTAGATCAAACTATGAGAAAATTAGCTTTATTAGTAAGAAAATATAGAGTTGATCCTAAAAGCTTTTTTAAAGATGCTGATAGAGCAAATATTGGAATTATTGCTTCTAGTAAATTTTCTTCTATTCTTTCTGTTTTTAGATTAAATGTTAATGAGAAAGAAATGAATATTTTAATTAAGAGATTTTGTGGGAAAAGTATGATTGAAATTAATTATTATGATTTTAATGATTGTCTTAAAAAATATGTTAGTATGATTGAAGAAGAAAAAGAAAGGGAAGAAGAAGAAAGATTGTTGAAACAAGAAGTTAAGTAAAATATTTTTTTTTTTTTGGTTTTTTTTAAAAGGTTTTAATTTTTATTTTTTTGGATTATTGTTTTTTTGAATTTTTTAAGTTTTTTTAAATTTTATTTTTATTTTATTTATTTAATTATTTTTATTGATTTAATTATTTGTTTTTTAATGAAAATTTAATTAAATAGTTAAGTGAATACTAAAAATGAATTATTCATCATTATCTTACAAAGGATATATTTTCGATTTTTTTTATGATAATATTAAAGATAAAGATTATTATAATATAACTGCTAAAAATATAAAGTCAAATAATTTATATACAGGAAAAGGAATAAGGAAGGATATTGGTCAATATAGTGAAAATTTGATTTATGAAAAATATTTTGAACTTATGAGTAATAATGTAATTGAAATAATTGATAAGGACTCTCATATTACAATAAGTTTTAAAGGACAAAATGATAAAGATATTGATTTAGATATTGATATTGATACTTTATTAAATAAAGAAAAACAAAAAACAAAAATAAAAATAATTAATTTAGAGGAAAAAACATTAACTGATAAAATAACATCTCTGTTATTTTTTCCACAAGATAAAATAATTGTTGGATATATTAATGGTAACATTGAAATATATGATGCTACTTTTAAGAATAAATTATTCAAATTTGAAAATGCACATGATCAAAGTGTATATTTTTTTGAAATTAAAAATGAAAAATCTTTTTTTTCATGTTCTAAAGATATGAAAATTAAATTATGGGAAATTGGGAAAGAAAAACATTTATCTATAATAAGTGGGCATCATTATGATAGTATTAATAAAATTATTTATTCTAATAAATTATTATATTCTTGTTCATTAGATAAATCAATTATAATTTATGAAGAAAAAAATAATCAATATATTGTGAAGAATAAAATAATACATGAATATGAAATATTGTCATTTTTATTAATTCAAAATTTAATAATATCTTCAGGACCTCATGAAACAAAAATATGGAAATTAGAGCGTAAGAACTATACTATTGAAAAAAAATTTAATGATTTGGGTTGTTATGGAAAAAATGCATTAACTAAAATTAATGATGAAATAATAGTAATTGGTGGAAAAGATATTTCTTTACTTTCACTGAAAAATAAAAGAATAATCAAGAAAATAAAGATTGATTTTCCATGTTGGACTATATTATATTTAGAAAATAATTTATTAATAGGAGGAAATAATGAATATATTAAAAAATATGATGATAAAGATTATACAGAAATTGAAAATATTGAAACAAAATCAAAAAATATATTTGAAATAATTAAATTTATCAATAATAAAATATTATTTTATTCAAAAAATAAATTAGGAATAATTACATATGAATAGAAATTAATTAGAAAAAAATGAAATTTTTTAATGATATATTCAAAATTTATTATCTTTAAAATGCTATATAATTTAATTTAGATAAACATTTAATATCATTATTTTATCCATTTCCCAAAGTTTTAATTTAAAATAAATCATTAGAAAAATTCATTTTAATATTATTATTATTATAAAAATTAAAAATATTTCTTTTTACTTAATTTAATATTTTTTTTATTATTATTAATTATTCTCACTTTTTATTATTTCATCTTTTATTTAATAATATTTTTATTATTATATTTAAAAATATACTTAAAATTATTTTTAAATTTTTAGAATTTTTTTATATATTAAAAATTAAAAAAAAAAGAAATTAATTTAAATAATTAAAATAATTTAATTATATTATTGTTTTATCTAAGAAAGGATTATATATTGGTTCTATATTTTTTTTTAAAGGATATTCAAATTGTAAAATATAATTATTCATATGGCAATATACAAAATTAAATTCCGATGTATTTTCAATTATATTTATTTTTTGAATTCTGATAAATTGTTCATTAAAATTATTTTGATTCATTATATAAAATTAAAATTTAAATTTTGATTAAATACTTTAGTGTTCTAAAAATTGGCTATTCAAACAATTTTTTTTAATATACAGTCAATATAAATTTCATAATTGAAATTTTAAAAAATAATTTTTTTTTCTTTTAAATTATTTTTATTTTAATTTTTATTTATCTATCAAAATGATAACACAAATTCCAGATAACATAAATCAAAATATTAATTGGGATATATTCAATAATATGTCAAAAATTATAGATAATATAATAAAAGATAATACTATAAAAAAAAATGATAAAATAGAAATTATAAATAACTATTTATCATCAATTTATTTACCTTTTTATAATGGAATAGCATTTGATAAATTTTTCCAAATTTTAGATAAATTAAGAAAAGAAAAATACTTAAAAGAATTTATTTCAATTATAAAGAATAAAAATATTGAAAATAATGGAATAAAAAATTTAATCAAAATTTCATTTTTGAAACAATTAATAATATTATCAGAAATAAAAGAAGAAGATTATTCATTTGAAATCATATATTATATATTAGAAAATTATTTATATAATTTGTCAGAAAAAGAAAATAATCTTATAATTCATTTTTTTGAAATGAAAATTAAGAATAATAAAGATTATTTATCAAAAAAAATTGATATAATAGAAAAAAATAATAATTTAAATAATATATATTTATCTGGATTAATATTAAGTATTAATAACTTAGATTTATCACTTCACGAAAAACTTTCAAAAATATTTACAAATTATTTTTGTACAAATATATTAAATGATAATGAAAAGGATAAAAAATTAATTAAAGAAAGACTAATTGTAATATTTTTAAAAAATTTAAAAGAAAATTTTTATAATAATATATTTAATCAATGTTTATTACTTTTAAATCGTTCAAGTAAAAATTCAGATTTTATCAATATTATATTTTGTCAAAGTAATATAAATTACTCAAAAGAATCCACAGAAAATATATTTAAAAAATTCGATGAATTTTTTTATCCAAAACACGAAACAAAAGATAATTTTAATTTATCAAGTTTTCATTATTTTTCATTAAATTCAAATCATATAATTCTTATTAATTTAATATTAGAAAAAAAATTTCCAATTGATAAAAAAGAATTTTATAGATATTCAATATTTTATTTGATAGATATTTTACAAAAGAAAAATAATAAAAATAAAAATTTAGAATATTCAAAAAAACAATTTGGTCAAATTATAAATTTTATTTTATCAAATTTTGAAAATGGATATAATGCAGAAAATAATGAGGAAATTGAAAAGTATATATCAATTTTTGTTGATTCATTAATATTTAATAATTTTCAAAATGAAAATGAAGAAATTAGTGAATCAAATAAAAATGAAATCATTAAAAATTTAATTAATTTAATTGATAATAATGAATATTCAAATTTTCATAATTACTTCTATTTAATCGGATTAATTTGTATAAATAAATTTGATATACAAGTGAATTCTAAATTATTTAATTTATTAAAAAATGAATTAAAAAATAATGATTCTTTTACTTTAAAAACTATCAGAAAAATTTTTCCTCTATATTCATTTGTTGCAATTATTGGAATGAAAAATAATGATTTTTATAAACAAATTAAAATAGAAATTTATAATTTTGTAAAATTAATTTCTGAAAATGAAATACTAAAAATTAATTATAATGAAATAACAAAATATGAATTATTATCAATTTATTATTTTTTAGAGGTTATTATAAATAAAGATACAATTTTACAATTTGAAAATAATAACGATGAATATAATATGTCACAATCATTTTTAAAAAATATTTGTATATTAATATTAAAGAAACAAATTTGTAATTGTGATTTAATTTTATACAATGAAATAATTCCATCAATCATTAAAAATGAAAATATATCAAAAAAAATGATTGAAATATTTTTTATAGAAATTCTTCAATTTGATGATGATAAAATAAAAAAGATGAGTTTTCAAAGATTAAATATTTTTTTAAAGAATTATACTTTACAATATATTAATGATGAAATCGAAGATTTTTTATTTTTGAAATATATAATATTATGTCATTTACCTTCTTTGAATTTAAATATGAATATTAAATATACTCAAAATAAAACAAAAAATCAATTTGTTGAAAATTTATATAAAACTGAGAAAAAAAATATTATAATAGATAAATTAGAATCTAATATAAATACTTTATGTAAATTCATTTTTTCTGAACTTGGATTATTTAATATCAAAAACAATAACATTGTTTATTCTTGTTATAGTTTAATTGAAACAATTTTAAAGTTAACTAATAAAGGGAATATTCTTTTAGAAAATTCATTTGGAAAATTAGATATAAATAAATTTAAATTTATTGATAATTTAATTGAATATTATAATAAAAATATAGATTTAATAGGAAAATTTGATTTAATTGAAATTATCAAAACTTTAAAAGAAAATGATTCCAACTATAAAACAACATATAATTGGATAAAAGAAAAAAAGATAGAACAAATAAAAGAAAAACCAAATATATATAATCAAAATCAAAATAAAAAAAATAAAAATAAAAAAAAAACAAATACTAAAGAAAATAAGAAAAATTTTGATAATCAAAATAAAAAAAAACAAAATGAAACCAAACAAGAAGAAGAGAAATATGATGAAAAAAAATATAAAAATTATTTAATAAACTTTTGTTATAAAAATATAACCAATTTAACACTAATATTAAACAGATTAAAATTAATAATCCCAATATTTGACAATAACAAAATTCCAAATTATAGAGAAAATTTACAATTAATAATTAAAAAATTATGGTCATTATTAAAAGTAGATTTTTGTCATGATTTAATAAAAGAAACACTAGAAACTTTATTTAATAAAAATTCTCTTACAAAAAATTTTTCTTTTGAATTAGCAAATTTAATGTATTTAGAAGCTTCAAACGATACAGAAATTTTTAATATATTTTATGATAAATATCCAAATGTAATTCCAAAATTTAATGAAGTTTTAAATAATTTATTTAAAGATAAATCAGAACAAAATAAAATTTATACAAAAGAACTTTTTGATACTTTTGATTTTATTTTACTTAAAATATTATTTTATATTGTTTTAAATAGAAATATAGGAATAGATGATACAGTTGATAGTGTTGAAAATTTAATTTCAATTTTAACAAATTTACATTTATTAAATTATGATCAAATATCTCCTTTATTATTATCCCTTTTAAAAAGTGATTATACCGGTGAAAATATGGGAATATTATTAAAATTATATTTTCAAAATGCAAATGAAGAAAATTTTATTAGTTTATGTAATGAAATATTAAATTATGAATATATATCAAAATATTCTTTTTTAAAAGCAGTTATTGATTTAGATATGAAAAATATAAGAAAATATCAATCATTACATAATAAAATTTTTATTATTTGTTTTGAAGAAAATGAATCTTTACATAATTTAGCAATTACAATAATGAATAAATATAATATGATAATTACAGAAGATTTTTTTGATTCAGAAGATTTTAAAAATGGATTTATTGACCATAAATCTAAAGATATTATTAATAAAGCAATTAGATGTTTAATTCATATTATTCCTAATAAAATTGAAAATGTTTTAAAAATTTATATGGAATTTTATGAAAAAGAACTTAATGATATTATTGAAATTAAAGAAGAAAAAGAAAAAGAAGAAGAAGAAGAAGAAGAAAAAGAAGAAAATGAAGAAAATAATGAAAATGAAGAAGAAGAAAGTGATAAAATTGAAAAAGAAGAAATTTATCCTAAATTAAGAATTGCATTTTTACATTTTATAAATGAATGTTTAGATTTATTTTCTAATAAACAAAAAGATGATATCATATCATTTTTATTAAAAGTTAATGATAAAGAAAATGATTTAGAAATGTTTGAAGAAATAAATAAAACATTAAAAATTATTTCTGAAGCAATTAATGATGAAATATTAATTAAAGATATTTATAAAATAATAAATTCAAATATAAAATTCTATTCAGAAAAAGATGAAATAAATAATATAAATTCAAATAATTTAAAAAGTATATTAGAATTTTTAAATTTAATTTTAATAAAAACAATCCATAATGAAACATATATAAAAGAAAAAGAAACAACATTTGAAATAATATATAACATAATTCAAAAAATTGAAAACAATGATTTATTAAAAATTCTATTCTTAAACTTTAATTACATAAGTTTAGATATAAAAGAAAAATCAGAAAAAACATTAGATTCAATATTTACAGAAATAAAAAACTCAACTAACAAAGAATTAAATAAAGGAAAAATATATTGTTTAAGTGGTATAATAAAATCATTTTCAATAAAAACATACAATCAAAAAAAAATCCATGATTTCATATCAAATAGTTTAAATGAAAAAATTCCAATACAACAAAAGAAAAATTCAATGGAAATAATAAACATATTATTTACAACATTAAAAAAATCATATGAAATATATTTTGTAGAACTTTTCAATAAAATATACAATTGTATAACAAACAAAGAAAATGAAATAAGAGAATCAGCAAAATTAAACTTTAAAAACTTAATGAAAGATTTAAGTGGATATGCAGTAAATTCAATAATGCCATATTTAATAAGAGATTTAAGAGAAATGAATTGGAAAAGTAAAGTATCAAATATAGAAATTTTAGGACAATTTGCATTTTCAACTCCAAAACAATTATCAAAATATATACCAAAAATAATAAAAGAAATAATTCAAATTTTAAAAGATCCTCATGAAAAAGTACAAGAAACAGCAGAAAATGTATTAAATGATATATCAAGTGCAATTCAAAATCCTGAAATTGTTGATATTTCATATATTTTAATAAATGCAATTAGTAATCCTTATGATAAGTCAATTTTTGCGTTAGAAGCTCTTTTAGAAACTAAATTTTATCATAAGTTTGATTCTCCTGCTTTGGCTTTAATTATTCCTATTATTGATTATAATTTAAAAGGACAAAAAGATGATTTAAAAATTATGGCTTCTCATATTTTAGGATCATTACAAAACTTATTATTAAATCCTAGTGATTTAAATCAATATTTAGATATTATTATACCTGATTTAAAAATTGCTTTATTTCAAAGTAGTCCTGAATGTAGAAAAGAAATTTCGAAATGTATTGGGAATTTATGTAATTGTTTAGGGAAAAATTATTATGAAGAAATGATTAATTTTTGTAGTTTTTATTTAGAAAAAGAATCTCAACTTGTAGAATTAACTGGAGCAGCTCAGGCTTATGCTGAAATTATAATAAGTTTTAATAAGGAATTTTTAGATATTAAATTAAAGGAAATTATAAATAAAATTAAAAATGGTAATTTAATATTAAAAGAAGGTTATTTAAGTGTTTTTGTATTTTTAACTGGATGTTTAGGTGAAGATTTTCAATGTTATTTTGATATTGTTTTTCCTTTAATTATTGAAGCATTTAGTAATGAAAATGAAAAAATAAGAAATGTTTCTACTAAAATATTTGAAATTTGTATTATTTTCTTTGCAAGAAAACAAACAAAAACTTTAGTTGAACCTTTATTAAATAGATTTTATGATATAAATTGGAGAATTAGAAATTCTTCAATTGCTTTAATTAAAACTTTAATTAATAATACTGGAGATGAATTTAAAAAAGAATCTTCTGAATATTTTACTAAAGAATTAAGAAATAAAATATTAACATATTCTTTTATTTTAAAAGGTGATAATAATGGAAATACTGAAACAATTGCAAATATGATTTGGAGAGATTATGTTGATAATATTCCAAAATATATTTCTAAAATAATAAAAGATATTTATCAACAATTAATTGTTGTTTTAAGTGATGAGAATAAAAATGAAGTATTTGAAATTGGAACTCAAACTGTTAGAATATTAGCTTCTAAATTTTATGATAAGTTATTTAATGAAATGATGCCTTTTATTAAAGAAAATATGAAAGAAAATAAAAATAATGAAAATATTATTACTTCTTCTCTTTTAATTATTTATTATTCTGTTGAGGAAATTTCTGAAAAATTACTTTTGAATAATAAAAATAAATTAATTGAAATTATTAATGAAAATTTAGATACTAATTTTTCATCTTCGAGAAAAATTATTTCTGATATTATATTTACAATGGGAAAAAAATTAAATGATAGAATGATGCCAAGAATATTAATTTATAATATAATTAAATTAGTAAGAGGAAAAGATATAAAAGAACAAAAAGAGAAATTAGAAATAATTTCAAGATTGGTTGAATTAGAACAAAAAGAAATATTAAATATTGCAATTGGAGAAGTTTTTAAAGAACCTTATGAAGATGGAATTATTGAATTATTAGATATGATTAGTGATAAAATAGTTGAAATTTATGAAATAATTGATATTAAAAATTTATTTAATAAAATAAGTGATTTATTTATTTTTAAACCAATTCCTTGTATTAAAAGTTTTGTTGGAATTGATATTAAAGTTGATGATGAAGATTTTAGTTTATTAAATGAGTTTATTGATAAAATTTCTAAAAATATTGAAATTAATGGTCATAATATTTTGTTTTATGTTATTCAATTAATTAATGAGTTTGCTTTAAATTATGAAAATTTATTTAATAAAAAACAATGTTTATCACTTATTAAATTTATTGATAATGGTAAACAAGATAATGATTTAAAACACAATTATAATGAAACTATTGGAAATATTCTTTTAAATACAAAATTAATTTTACCTGCATCTGATGAATTTGATTTAAATATTTTAAATATTATTAATTTAGTTAAACATGAAATATTTTCTTCAAATGATAAATTAAGTTGTAATTTATGTGAATATATTATTCATTTAATTGATGTTTCTTCTTTAAACAAAGCATTGTTAAATAATTGTTTATGTCTTATTTGTTTAGGAAATAAAGATAATAAAAATAAAGATGAGATAATTAAAAAATTAAAAGAATTTGACATTGAAGAAAATTATATTGATATACTAAATAAAAATTTTAATTGAATAAAAACAATAAAATAATATATTTATCTTATTTTGTTAAATTATACTTTAATAATTTATATTTTTTAAATAATTTTCCTTAGTATTAAAAGTAAATAATTTATATTTTAAATATATAATTAATTTAATATAAAAGAAATAAAAATTAAAAAATTTCCTTTTTAAAAATTTAAAAAAAAATTATTGATTAATAATCATCATCATAATTAATTTCTTCCTTAATTTCTCCTTCACTCAAAGTTTTAGCTTGGTTTCCTGAAGAAGTATTTCCAGTAATTCCTTTCTTAATTAAATTATTAGAAGTTTCAAAATCATTATATTGATTAGAACTAATACTTTCTTTTTCAATATTTTCTTCAATTTCACTATTTCTTTTCTGTCCAGCAATACTTTCTTTAATAGAACTATTTTTCATAATTCCACTAATTGAAATATTACTTTTACTTTTTTTATCAATATCACTAGGTTTTCTGTCAAAATTTCCACTAACATCTTCAAAATCATTATATTCTTCTTCAATTTCAGATTGATCTTTATTAAATTTACTATTATTATTAAAATCATTATAATTATTATAATCATTATTATCTTCATAATTAACATTTTGAAATTTATTTGTACTTTGACTATTATTTACTTTTCTTGAATTATTATTAATACTTTCTTCAATTTCTTCTCTTATTGAATTACTTGAAGGTTGTTTTTGATATTGATTTTGATTACTTAAAATTCCACCAATTCCATTTGAAGAAGGAATTTCATTTTTACTATTTTTTATATTTTTATTATCATCATTTATATAAATTGTATTTTTAATATTAATATCATTATATTCAGTATTATCATTATTATTTTGTGGTGCTGGAATTGCAGTAATACTACTAATTAAAGGAGTTTTATTTTCATTTTCTTCATTTTTACTTTTTTTTACATTATTAATACTATTTCTATTTTCATCATACATTGGAGTAAATTTACTTTCTTGCTTATTTGAATCATTTTCTGCTTTTTTTATTTCATTTAAACTACTTGATTGAGAATTTTTACTTTGATTATTACTTTGTTTTCTTTCATAATAATTTATTATTTGAGTTTGTTTTTCTGGATTTTCTTTATTAATTACAATTATTTTTGAATCTTTGTTATTTTCATTTGCATTTCTGTAATTTATATCGTAATTATTAATAAATTTAATTTTATCAACTAATCTTTCATTATTATTTTGTTGTCTATATAATTCATTTAATTCTTTTTCTCTTTCTTCATCTATAATAACATTATAATAATTATTCTTTTTTATTTTTTCTATTTCATCACTATTTAAAATTACCATTGGAACATCATTTTTATTTAAGTTTTGAAATTCATTTCTAATTTCATTATTTAATTTATATTGTTCTTCTTCTAATTGTTGTAATATTTTTCTTCTATCTTTAAATCCAATTAATTCTTTTGCTAAATTAGGTGAAATTTTCCTTTGCATTTTTTGAGTATTATTATATTTATTTTGTCTATTTGGATTCATAATTTTTTGTGATCTATAATGTGAATTTTGAATAGGTAAACTTTGATTTAAATTACTAGAATTATATAAATTTGAATTATCTATATTTTTATGACTTGGACTATGTTTTTTTATTTCTTTCTTAACTTCTCTTTTTAAATCTTTAAATTGTTCTCTTAAAGTATTAACATCATTTTCATTTTTTGCCAATATTTGATATGTATTATTATCTATCATATTACTATCTTGTTTACCTCTTAATAAATTAGCATTATTATTATCATTTTGAATTTGAGATATATTTCTATTTATTTGATAAATTTTATCTTTTAATTCTAAATTTTCTGACATTGTCTTTGAATATTTATCTCTCATATCATCTAAAGTTCTTCTCATATTATCTAATTCATTTCTAAATTCTGAATTATTATTTTCATTGATTGTATAATTATAATTTTTATTTTGTTCATATGAGTTTTTATCAAATTTTTGTTTTGATAATTCTTCTCTTTCATCTTCTAATTTTTTTTTCTCTTCATTTAATTTTGTTTCATATTCATTTCTTATTTTATTAATTTCATTTTGTAATTTTGAAACATGAGTTTCTTTCATATAATCTATTTCTTGTTCTTTAAATTTCAATTTATCTTTTTGTACTTCTATATCTTTTAATTCATTTTCATATTTTTTTTGTAAATCATTTTCTTTTTCTTTTAAGAAATTAATTTTATCATCTAAAATTTTTCTATCATCACTTTGTTTTTTTTCATAATCTAATTCTAAATTTCTTTCTTTATTTTTTAAATTATTTTTTTCTTTTTTTAATTCTTCTAATTTTTCATTATATTCTTTATCATATTCTTCTCTCATTTGTTGTAATTTAGCAACATATTTTTTATTTTCTTCAATTCTCATTTCACTTAATTCAATATTTTTAAATCTATTCATTTCATTATTTAATTGATCTTGATATCTTTTTTCACATTCTTCTTTATATTTAATAAACCTATTTTCAATTAACTGAGAAGGAAAATTAGATTCTAAATTAACTTTATTATTATTTTTATCTTCAATTTGTTTTAATTTTTCTTCAACATTCATAAAATTATATTCATTATTAATTGAAGGAGAACAATTTTCATTTTTTTCATTCACATTTAATAAATTAATATCAGTTTGACATTCAATATCACTTTTTAAAAATTGAGAATTTTTTTTCATTAAATAAAATATAAAAGTAGAACCTAATTTATTTCCTTGAAGTGTTGCAATAGGATCTTTTGAATCATTTAATAAATTTTGTTTTGCATTTTCAAATTCAGTAATATTAACATTTAATAAATTAACTATTTCACTATCAGAAAAAGGAATATTTGAATTTGAAAGTAATTCTTTCATTTCATTATTAAAAGTTGATTGTGAATATGATAAATTCATTTTTATTAAAAAGTCATATATTACACTGTATGCTAAACGAAGTAAAGAAAATATATTTTTATTTTTTGATTGTGCTAATGCTTTAGAAAGATTTGATGAAGCTGAATTTTGATTTCTTAAATTTTCTAAAATTTGAGTTTGCAAATATGCTTTTGTTAAGCCTAAGGCTCCACTTCTTTCTAATGATTGTAGTAATGTTGTGTCTTTTTTTGACATTTTTATTTGTTTTTTTTTTTTAATTTTATGAAATAAAATATTTAATTTTTAGTATATTATATTTTTAATTATATAATATTTAAATAAATTCTATTTTTTTATTATATATTTTTCGAGATTTAATTTTATTTTTTTTATAAATATATATGAATATCTAAATTCTATTCATATATGAAATATGATATATAATATAAATACGAAAATCATTTTTTATTTAAAATTCATAATTATTTAATATTTTTTTTAATTTGATTTTTACTTCTTGTAGTCATTGGAAAATGGTTAAAGATATTATATAAAATATTACTGTTATTATGACTTTTACTATTATAAGGAGATTTAATAGAATTATTTTTATATTTCATTAGAATTAATTCATCTTTACTAAAAGGGATTTTAATTTTCGAATTATTATTATGTTTTGTTAAAGTAGTTTTCTTATTTGATTTTGAAATGTAATTACTAATATTATCAATATAATTAATATTTACATTAATAATATTATTACTATTAATAGAATTTTTAGTTAAAGTTGAAGTAGAACTTGATTTAAATAATTTATTATGTGAATTATTATTACTTGAACTTACAAATAAATTAGAAGCAGACTTTTGACCTTTTCTAACTTGTTTCATATTTAAAACAATATTTGAATTCTTTTTATTTTTTTGAATTTTAGTTTTTGGTTTATTTTTAATATAATTATTATTGTTTATTGTAATAAAAGTACTATTATTATTAGTTGGATTATTTGAAAAATAATTTTTAAAAGTTTTATTATCTTTTGAATTAATTTCATAAGTAATTTGATTTATATTACTTGTTCTTCCTGTTAAATGTTCTTTTGATTTTGAAAATTTATTTTCAGAATTTAAATTTTTTAAAACTTCTAATTTTTTTAGTTTATTTTCTAATTCTAATATCTTTTCTTCATAATCTTCTTTTATTTTTTCATTTTTTTTAATTGATATTTTTAAATTTGAATTTTCTGCTCTTAAAATTAATATTTCATTTTCTTTTTTTTCGTTCTTTAAAAATTCACCATCATCATATTTCAATTTTATTTTCATTTCTTCAAATTCTTCTTCCATTTCCATATATGCACATATTTCACTTTCTAACATATCAATTTTTGTTTTTTTTAAAAAATTTTGTTGAATTAAATATTTTTTTCCTTGTTCTAGATTTAATATTATATTTTTATATTGTAAATTTTCTTTTTCAAGTTTTGTATTTATAATTAAATCAATTATATTTTGTAAATTTATTTTTAATGTTTGGAAATTCATTATTATACTTGTATCAATTTTTATTTCTTCTTTATTGTTTAAATATTTTAAATTTAAATTATTTGCAATGTCTACATATATTTCTTTATAAATTTCTCCTATTAAATTTTCTTGATTTCCTGTATTATTGTTCTTTATTTTATTTTCTGTTTCTTCTATCATTTAATTAAAATTTAAAATATTTTAAAAATAATTAAACATATTTAATAATATATTTTATAAATAATTTTAATTTTTTTATTAATTGATAATTATTATCGAATTCAATAAATATTATAAAATTAAAATAAATATTCTCAAAATATTTATATTTGATATTCAACAATTTTAACTATGAAAAAAATAAGTTAATTTTGTCTTTTTCTTTTTTACTATTATTATATTGATTCATATTTAATATACATAAATTCAAGTCTTTGAAAAATATAAATTATTTTTTTAAATTTCATTTATTTATTTTTTTCCTTAGTGTTATCATTCAATTTAGAATTTTTACTTTCACTTTTCTTTTCATCAATTCCTTTTTTAATTTCATTTAAATCAATAGTAACACTTTCAATTTTAAGATTTTTTTTTTCATTAATATCACTATCACTTAATTCAATAAACAATCTTTTTGATTCATCTTTTTTTTTTTTTGATTCCCCTCTTACTTGTTTTTTATTAATAGATTTAGATTTATTATTATTTCCGACATTTGCATTTGTATTAGAAACATGAATAATTTTATGATAATTTTTCTTTTTATCAGTTACAATTTGCCCAGTTAGATTTTTTTTTAAATCTTTTTTATCATCTTCTTTTTTTATTTTGTTATTATTTCCATTAATACTATTATTACTTATATTACTATTTATTGTTCCTAAAGTATTTGTAGTACTACTTGTTTTAAAATTCGAATTTGCTTTATATGAAGATTGAGAAATATTAAATAAATCACTATTATTATTTGCAGTAACGTGACTATTATTACTTTTACTATTTAAATCAGTATTTTTATTTTCTTTATTATTTTTAAAATTTTTATTTTGTAATGGATTAAAAGTTGATATTTGATCATTCATTGTACTTATACTATGTAAATGATATATTTTTTTTTTTGCATTATTATTATTATTATTTGTATGTTCTATTTCTTTATTATAATCATATGAACTATATTTATTCATATATGAAACTAATTTTTTATGACTTGAACATAAATTATTTGAATTATTATATAAAACTCCTTTTGATCTTATTAATCTACTTCTTTTATTTGAATTTGGACTTAATGCTAAATTTAGTAAGTTCATTTCTGTCTTATTTAAATTTTCTTCACTATTTAAACTCTTATCTAAAATATGCTCAAATAAATCTTTTATTTTATCATTTGAACATTTATATACTAAAGATATTAAATTTTGACCATAAATATTTTTTTTTTTTAAAATTGAAAAATCATTAATATTGTTAATAAGTAATTTAGTCAATTCAAAAGAATTTCCTTCGATTGAATAATGTAAAGGTGAATTTCTTTCATTATCAAAAATATTAATTTTTGCATTATTCAATAATAATAATTTAGAAATATCAAAATAACCATTTTTAGAACTAATATGTAAAGGAGTTTTTCCTTCATTTAAACTTTTTAAATTTATATCAATTAAATTAGTTTTAATTAAAATTTCACATATTTTAAAATTTCCTTCATCTACAGCATAATGTAAAACAGAAAATCCCATTTCATCTCTATAATTTAAATTAATTTCTTCATCAATTAATTTTTCTAAAATATTTAAAACATTTTCTTTGTCTCCTTTTTTGGCGTTAAATATTAATTTTCTTAATAATTCAATAATATTAATATCTTTATATTCTAAATTTTTATTACTTGAATTTTTATTATTTTTTACATTATCTTCACTATAATTATCATTATTTTCAGAAAATTGAAAACTTTGATTATCTTTATATGATATTGATTTATTATTATTATTTTCAATGACTTTTATTTCATTTTTATTTTGAATGTTTATTGAAGTATTCATTATGTTATTTGATTGACAAGTATTTATTTGAGAAAAAATTTCTGAGTCTTTATTATCTTTTTCTGAAATATTTTCGCAATTTATATCATCTTGTTCATCTTCTGGGATTATATTTGTGTTTTGCATAATATTTGTAAAAATATTTATTTTAATTTTTTAATTTTTTTTGCATATATTATTTTTAATTTTTTATATTTAATATTCTTGATTAATTGAATATGTCTCAAAAATTATAATAAAATTACTTTTATTGAATGAAAAACAATTTGAATATACTGAAAATATATTAAAATATAAATATTTGTAAATAATATTTCATTCATTTCTATTAACTTTTCATAAATAGAATTTCAAAAGATTAATTTATATATTATGTTATTTTAGTTAGAATATAAACAGTATTAATTATTATTAATTCATCTTTTCAAAATTTTTTTAATATTTTTTTTAAATAAAATAACGTATTCATAATTATCGTTAATTGATTTTAAATTTTAAAATATTAAAGTTTTTAAAAAAAGAAAAAAAATAAAACAATGAATTTCATTGTATACATATAATCAATAGTTTAAATCGACAAAATAATGAAAAAAATAAAAAAATAAATTATAAATATAAAATTTATCAACAAAAAAAAAGAGAAAATTTTATTTTAACTTAAATAAAAATCATTTATTAAAATACAAAAAATGGAAGAACAACAAAAAGAAAAAAACAGGTCTGCAAAAACAGATATTAACAACACATCAACAAAAGGAACAGAAAAAGAACAAGAAAAATCAATAAGTATAAAAAAACTGCATATAAAGAATCTTTTATTTCAAATTTCACCAATTAATACAAAAATAATATCATCAATTGCATTAAATCTTCAAGAAATAATAAATGAAAATTTAATGAATATTAAATATTCATATAGAAAAGGAGATCCATTTTATACTTTTCATCTTCCTTTAATTTCATTAGATAATTATATTAAAAGAATTTTTTTTTATACAAAAATTGATATTTCTACTTTGATAATTGCAATAATATATATTGATACTTTTTGCGATATGAATAGATATATTCTTTGTATTAATAATATTCATCGTGTTATTATGGCAAGTTGTGTTTTGAGTATTAAATTTAATGAAGATTTATCTTTTGGTAATGATTATTATGCAAAAATGGCTAATTTTTCTGTTGATTTATTGAATAGATTAGAATATGAATTTTATGTTATGATGAATTTTAAATTGTTTGTTAATAATGATATTTATCGTAAATATTATGCTTATTTTACTAGGGATTGATTTTGAATTTTTATTATTTTGTTTTTTAAAGTTTTTATTTTTCAAAATTATTATTGTTTTTATATTAAAAGAACTAAATATTATTATTTTATTATATATTTAAAAAAAACTATTATAATATAAGAAAAAGATTTATAATATATTTAAATATTATATTTTATTTTTAAATAAACAAATATTAATTTTCAATTTTTACAATAAAAAATTAAATAAATAATATATATTAATAATATATTTTTTTATAACAAATTAAATAAAAAAATAAAACAAAAATGTCAAGTGATAGTTTAATAAATTTAGAACAAGAACAAAATGATTTAACATCAAATAACCAAAAGACTTTAGTATTACATAAATTAACAACTGAAGATGAAAACTTAGAAGAAATAACTGAAAAAATAAATAAAAATCTTTTCAGAGCAACAAATTATTTTTCTCCAGACAATCCAGTTATAATAGGAAAAAGAATAAAAATTGAAGAGATGAAACCAATATATAGTCCAGTTAAAACAGAGACAAAAAAGAAAATAAAAATTGGAATAAGAAAAACAATAACAAGTATAAATACATCATTAAGAAGTGATATAAATAAACCAACAAATAATCAATTAAGTAATAAAGATTTAATGAATATAAAATTTGAAAAAATATCACATCAACAATTAAAAGGTTTATTTGATTCATTTAAAGACAATTCAATAAAACAATCATTTTCAATAAATAATATAAAAGAAGAAAATTTACCATTAAATGTATCTCAATCACTAACAGAACAAACAAAGAATTTAAATATAAGAATAAACTCAGAAAAAAAAAGTGCAAATTTATCAAAATTCATATCAAAAAAAGTAAATAAAAAAGAAAAAGATTTATTAATGAATAGAATAGATGTTTACAAATTAAAAAAAGAAATATATAATGATATAGAAAATTCAAAACCAATAAATGAAAGATATGGACAATATAAATGGGTAATGAGTTTAAGAAGACCAGAACATTTTAAAGGAGAAAGAGAATCATATATTAATATAGGAAATGATAATAATCCTTTTTGGACCTTAGTTAAAGAAAAATTCCCAGTTGAAAGATCAATTTCATTAAAACCAGGTTATGATATGCAAAGTAAAGATTATTTAGATTTTAAAAAAAATCAATTTTTACCTCATTCATCTTCTAATTTAATTAAAAAAGTTGAAGGAGTTGATACTTTAAGAATTATTGGTGAAGATTTATATAATTTAGAATATAGAAGAGAAGTTAATAATGGAACTAAGAATAAAATTTTACATAAAATTTTTATGGATAATGGAAGAATGATTTTAGATAAAGATATTAATGATGAATTTGGTAATGAAACTATTTATAAAAGTTATAATTATGGAAAAACTAGTGAAGATGATGATGATGATGATAAAATTGAATCTAGAATTTTTAAATCACATATGTTTAGTAGTGGTAATATTAGTAATTCTAAATTAAATGATGGAAATGTTAGTAATCATAATCAAAAAGTTTATAGAAATTATAATAATTTGGATAATCCACTTCTTGAAAATTCTTATAAATCTTAAAATAACAAAAATTTTTTTATTTTTTATTATTTTATTTTGTTTTATTTTTTTTTGAGTTTTATTCATTTTTATTCATATATAATTAAATGGTAAGAATTTTATTAAAATTTAATTTTTTTATTTAAAAAATAAAATATTAAATTACAATTTATATTTTATATAAAAATTTTTTAATTTTTATTTTTAAAACATAATATTAAATGTCTTCAAAAAAGAATGTAGACAAGAAAAAAAAAGAAGAAAAAGATGAAGAAAAAAAAAAGAAAAAAAATGAAGCAAAAAGAAAAAAAAGAGATTTTTCTTTACCTCCGCAGCCAAAAAATTTCAAACAAATAGAATTTAATAAAGAAACAGGAAAATTATATTTAGTAGATTACAATAATGATATATTTGAATGTAATATTTTTGGAGAAAAAAATCCTCAGTTTCACATTGACATAACAGGAACATCAAATTATACAAATAGAGTTAAAAGTAAATTAATTGAAGAATTAAAATTAAATCCAGAACCAGATATTTATTTTCCTCAAATAAAAAAATTTGAAGGTTATTTTCCTTATCCAAGACCTTTATCTTTACCTTTTATAAATGAAGTATATAATCCAAAACAATTAATTAGTGAAATTCATAAAGAAAAAAGATATGAAAATAGTAAAATAAAAAAAATTTTTGAATTGAAAATTCCTAGTAAAGATAATAAATGTTTATTAACTTATATGACTTCAACTTTAAGTGAAAATGATAGTAAAGTTCAATTACATTTAATTAAATTAATAAATGAGTATATTGAAGAAAAAATTAAAGAAAATCCTTATAATGAAAATTTTATTAATAAAGATCATTCAATAATTGCTTTAAGGAGATTTAAAAAAATATTACAATTAAATTTAAAGAAAAACGAAATTAATGGTAAATTATTACCTTTACCAAAAAAAGAAATAAAAGCAAAATTTGATTTAGTAAAAAAAGTAATTAAAACTCAAGGATGGAAAAAAATGCATATAATAAATGAAAATGTAAATTTCGATATATATAAAGATTTATATAGTATTAAAACAGTAGGAAAAGAGGATTATATTTTAAAACCAGATAATTTAAAAAAATTAGGAAATTTAGATAAATGTGAAAATGTTTATGAAGTTTTATTAAGTAGAAATAAAAAAAATAGTACTTTTACTTCACCAAATAAAACTGATTATACTTTAAATAGTGATAATTCAATTGCTAATCAAAATCAAACTAAAACAACTGGTTTTGATTCAAAATTCCAAACTGCAAGAACATTTTATCCAAATAAAACTTTTACTCATTTTAATTTTAAAGATGAAGATAGAGAAAATTTATCTATTTTATCTGATGATGAAAATATTAAAATAAAGAAAAAAGAAAAGTTTTATAAAACTTTTTATAATTTTAAAAAAGAAAATGAAAATGAAAATAGATTATTGAAAGGTTTTCAATATCCTTTTTATAAAGAACCTCCTATTTATTTTAATAAATATAAACCTAAATTAAAAACACCTGGTGAAATTTATGTTCAAGAAAATGAATTGTTAAAAAAAGTTAATCCTATTGCATTTAAAAGAGAAGAACAAAAAGATTTGTTTGATTTAAAAATACTTCAAAAGAAAAAACAAAATAAGTTAATTTATGAGAGAATAAAAATTAAAAAATAAAATTCTTTTTTTTTTAAAATAAAATTAATAAACTAAAAAAAATTATTTGTAAGTTTTATTTTTATTATAATAAAAAAATATGGAAGAAGAATCAAATAATAATAATAAAGAAGATTTAAAAGATAATAAATCAAGTGAAAACAACATAAATGAAAATAAAAATGAAAATAATAATAATGAAAGAAATAGTAAAGAAAAAATTAATAATAATAATGAAATGGATGAACATAATATTCAAATAATAGAAAATGAAGAAGAAGAAGAAGAAGAAGAATTAGAAGAATTAAAAGATGTAGTTGAACTAAATCCAAATCATTTTTCAGAAAAAAATTATAAAATTACCAAAGTTGATATTGATTTACCTTTATTAGAAAATATTTCAAATACAAGTGAACAAAAGAGATTAATAAATAAACAAATAAGAAAAAATTCAAAAGCTCCAAAAAAATTAACTAAATATTTTTCACTTCAAGAATTTCCTAAATCAAAATATTTTACTGATGATGAAATAAAAAAAATAATAAAATTAGTATATAAATTCAAAAAAACTGAAGAAGAACAAGCAGAAATACATAAATTTTTTTTAAAAACAAAAATAAAAGATAGACTAAAATCAGATTTATTAAATGCAAATATTACACCAGAAAAATTAACAACTTTATGTTCAAAATTTGTTACAAGTCAAATTTTTCATTATAAAGATATAATATATACTTTAGAAGAAAAATCAGAATTAATTTACATAATATTAAGAGGAAATATTGGTTTATATAAAATGGAATCTTCATTCGATCAAATGAATTATGAAGAATATTTAACATATTTACATAAAGAAAAAAAAAATTATGATGAAAATAAATCAAATATTGAAGAAGATAATGGAGAAATTGGAAAGACTTTTATAGATGATTTTGTACTTAAAAATACAATAGAAGAAAATAAAGAATTTTTCCCAATAAGAAGATTTACAGATATTGAAGAAATAATGAATATTTTATTTATGATTAAAATATATAAAGATTGTGTTGATAGAGATGGACAAAATTTAATGGAAATATATAATATTTATGAATATCCATATTCTTTTTTAGGTTTTCAAGATGTTATTGATAGTAAAATAAATATGAATGAATTTATTAAAAATTTAACTAATTTATTTTCTGAAAAAGAAAATTTTTATATGAGTAAATTAAATTCTTTAGAACATAAAATAAAAAAATTAAAATATGTTAGAGTTGAATATTTAGGTGAAAATGAATATTTTGGTAATTTTGAAATGATTGATTATAAACCTTTAAGAAATGAAACTGCTCGATGTGAAAGTAGTAAAGTTTTATTATTTGCTATTAATAAGAAAGCATATTCTAATATTTTATATAAAGAACAAAAACATATAAGACAAGAACAATTAGATTATTTTTATAAATCTTATTTTTTTAGATGTATAAATAAGAAATTTTTTGAAAAAAGAGTTTATTCAAAATTTAAAATAATGAATAAATATCTTGGTGATGAATTATTTCATGAAGGAGAAAGATTTAATAATTTTTATATAGTAAAAGAAGGAACTCTTGAAATTTCAATTAGTAATACTTCATTAATTGATTTAAAAAATTTGATAACAAAATTATATGATTTAATTAAAAATGATGTTCAAATGAATATTAAAGTAAGAGAAAGAATGATTCATCCATATAATACAATTCAAAATTCTTTAAATTTAAAAAGAAAGTTCCTTATTTATACAAGTGAAAAAGGACTTTTTGGAGATTATGAATTATTTTATGATTTACCTTCAATTTTTACTGCAAATATAATATCAAAAGAAATTAAATTATTCTTATTTTCATATGAAAGATATTATAAAGCTAAAAAAGAAAATTATAGTATTTATGAAGGATTACAAAAATCAGCCATTAAAAAAATTCAATATATAATTACGAGATTAATGTCTGTTTATGATTCATATTTTGATAAAATTGAAAAAGAATTTACAATAAAACAATATGAACAAGTTGAAGATTTAAAAGAAAAAGAAAAAATATTAAAAAATCCTTATCATAATACTCCACCTTCACCAGAAAAATATAAAAATATTAAAAATACTGCTAATTATATTATTTATAATAATGATTTAGTCACTGATGTTAGAAAATATGATCCTAAAGAAATATTAACCGGGAGAACTATTAAAAAAGAAAAAGTTATTAATAATGATACTACTTCTAATAATTTTAATTTTAATTATGAAATTCAAGATACAATACCAAATTTTGATAAAGATAAAATGTTTAATTATTTATTTAGAAGTGTTCAAATTAAAAAACCAAAAAAAATTTTTCTTCCTCCAATTGCAAATACAGAAAATGATACTATTGATATGAAGCCAATAAATAATGAAGAATCAATTCAAAAAAAAATAAGTGAACATTTATATAATTTTAGTCATAATAAAAGAAGAAGAAGAGTTCGTAGAAATTATTTTAATTTTAATTTGACAAATAGAAATGAAAAAAATGAACATTCAAGAAATTGTTCTTTTTCAAATTTATATAAAGAATATAGAGAAAAATCACCAAGAAAAAGAGAACCTTTATATATTAGTATAAATAATAATAAAATTAAATTACCTGATAAAATAGAGAAAAATGTTCCTTTATTAAATAAATTAAAATTTGAATTTGAAAAATCTCAAAATCAAAATGAAATTGAAGAAAAGAAAAAAAAAGATATTCAAGAAAATAAATTTAATCCTGTCATTAGAGATTATTTTTATAGAGGAACTTTTCATGATACACTTGATAAAGTTCCTGGTGCCTATTTTGTTGCTATAAATGAATTTATTAATAAAGTTAAAGAAGAAAAAGAAAAAAATGAAAAAAAAAAGAAAGAAAAAGAAGAAAAAGAAAAAGAAAAAAAGATTAAAAAAGATAATGAAATAAATAAAGATAATATTTGAAAAAAAATAAAAATGTGATAAATAAAATATTATAAAAAAAAATAAATTAAATATTAATTTTTTTATCTACATTAATCAAATTAATAATATAATGATAATTAGTTATTTTTTTATTAAATAATTATATGAAAAATTTTAATGGAATAAGTGAAGATAAAGTCGATGAATTAATTATGAATTATTTATCAACTAATAAATTTCAAACATCTTTAAATTCATTAATAATATCAACATTAAGTCAAAAAAACAATATGAATTTAACAAGACAAAACATTGCAGATAAAATATTATCTCATCAATATATAAAAGATGTTGAAAATGAAATATTACAAAACTTATTTAATACTTTTGAAATAGAAAATTATAATACAGAAGAATTAATAAATTTAAAATATAAAAATTTATTAAATAGAGAAAAAGATAATATTGGAAGTAATATTTCAATTAATAGTAATTCACCTTTAAATAGTGTTAATTCAACAATGAATAATAATATTACTTCAGTTAGGCTTTTAAATATTTTACTTGATGAATTTTTAAGTTGTGAATTTTCAAAAGATAATAATATTAAAATTGAAAGTTATATTGGGGATTTATCAAATTTTGATAGTGAAACTTTAATTAATTGTGATAGAATTGAAGATGTATTTAAAAAAATAAATACATTTTTATCTAAATCATATGCTAAAGATATGTTTTTAATACCAAATTTAATAAATTTTGTAAATAAAATAACTAAAAACACAAATACAAAAATATTATGTGAAGCAATAACAATATTTTTAGATTATTTTAATAATATAGTAGGTAAATTTTATTTAAGTCAATTTGACATAACAAAATTTTATAAATTATCATTTAATGTAGAATGTTTAAATAAAATGATAACAAAATTTTATGATAATGATGTTTTCTTAAGAAAAATAGATGAAAAATACTTACAACATATAATAGATAAAATATTTGAAACAATTATGAAAAATTATTCCCCAAATAACCCAGTTTATATAAGTGATAATGCAGATAGTGGAGATGAAGGGGGAAATAGTGAATTTGGTTTAAGTACAAATTATATACTTTTATTATTTTTCCTTTTAGATAATAATTTTTCAATATTTAAAGTTATTTTTAGATTATCTTCTTTAAGAAAATTCATTTTACCTAAATTTGAAGATAATAATTTTATTAAAACACTTCCTTTTTTAGATATGATTTCTTGTATTGCTTCTTTAAATAAGAAATTTTGCTTTTTATGGTACCATTCTTCAGTTTTAGAAAAAATATATTCTAATCAAAAAGTTAATAAGAAATTTTTATTATATTGTTGGATTAGTATAAAATTAAATTTCTTAGGTTTAATTTTAAGATATAAATCTTTAAGAAATAAATTTTATGAAACAATAAAAGAAGTTGATAGTTCTTTAAATTGTTTTCTTCATTTTAGAAATGTACTTGCTTTAACTGTTGATTTAATTGTTGATTCTAAACAAGATTTTGAAGAGTATCAAAGAGACAATTTATTTTATTTAACTAAAGAAATTTTATGTGATTTTATTTTATATTGTGAAAATAAAGAATGTTGTCATCAAAAATTTGATTTAGTTAAAGAAATTGGTGAAAAAGAAGCTTTGAAAAAAGAAAAAATGATTAAATATTTAATTGATGATTTAAAATTAGCTTTGAAAGAAAATATTCATACTCATAAACTTCAATGTGATGCTGAAAAAAATGAAAATAATGAAATTTAAAGAAAAATAAAAAACTTTTAGATTTAAAAAATAAATATTTATTTTTTGAAAATTTTTTTAATTTTTAAATTTAAAAAATAAAATTTATTTTATAATATAAAATAATTATAAAAATATAATAAAAAAAATAAACATATTTTATTAATACTAAAAATTAAAACAGTTATACATTAAAAATAAATAAATAAAAATGACCGAACAAGGCAAAAAAGGAAAAGTTGAATTAGAAATGGATAAAAAAGAAAAAGAAGAAATAGAAAAACAAAATCGTTTGAATAAAGAAATAAAAAGCAATGAAGATTTGTTAAAATTTACATTAGATGAAAGAAAAAAATTACTAGCTCAAAAAAAGAAAGAAATAGAACAAAAAGATCAATTAATACAAAAAATAAAAGAAACAAATGAAAATTTAGACAGAGAATTAGAAAATTTAAAAATTGAAGTTAATAATAAATTTTCAAAAGAAGAATTTTATGGAATGACTCCGGAAGAAGAATTTAAATTAAAAAAAGAACATTATGAAAAAGAAAAAAATGAAAAATTAGGTTCTTTAATGAGTAGATTAAATGTAAAAAAAGAAGATTTAAAGGCTTCAGTTGAAATAATAAATAGTTATAAAAAAGAAATTAATAAATTAAAAAAAAAAATTGATAAAAATGTAGATTTAACTGAATTAAATAATTTAACAGATGAAATAAAAAATTTAACTTCACAAAATGAAATGTTAGAATATGAAATAAAACAATTAGAAGAAACACAAATCGAACATACTAAATGTGGAATAGAACAAAAAAAATTAATGAAACAAATTGAAGAATTAGAAAAAGAAATTTCAGATAAAAAAAAATCTAATAAAAAAATACTTAAAAATATTAATTTAGAAGAATCAAATATAATTCAAATGAAAGATAATAATAAAAAAAGTAAAGAAGAAATTGAACAAGAAATACAAGAATGTTTAAATGAATTTTGGGACCAAAATCAAGATAAATTAAATGAATATCAAGATTTAAATGAAGAAGAAGTTAAAGAAAAATTGGATCTTGAGAAAGAAAATAATTATGATAATACTAAAAAGAAAAAACTTTTTAGAACTAATTTTCAAATTGAAGAAGAAAATAAAAGTATTACAAGAAATAAAAATTTAAAATCTCAAAGATATTTAAATGAAAGAATAAGAAGTAATAAAATAAAAAGTAAACTTGAATTACCAAAAATAACACTTTTTAATTCACAAGAAAAAAAAATATTATTAAATGTTTTACCAGAAAAAGAAATAGAAAAATATGAAAGAAGATATGAATGTTTAGACAATGCAAAAAATAATTTACAAAGAAAATACAATTTAGAAACAAAAGAATTAGAAAAACAAAATAATGATTTATTAAAAAGATTTGAATATTCAATATTACATGTTAAACAAAGTGAACAAAAAAATAAATTATTATTATCTCAATTAAATGAACAAAGGAAAGAAATTATAGATTTAAATTATAAAATAGATAATTGTTTAAAAACTTTAGAACATCAAAAAAATAATATAAAAGATAAAGATGATGAAAATAAAGCAATTACTAAAAAATTACAAGAAATTCAAATGAAATATGAAAAAGCAAAACCAAAAATTGAAAAAGAACATGAAGAAGAAGAAGAGGAAAGGAGTAAATTTAATGAAAGTGAACATAATGAAGATGATGATGGAAATGAAGATTAAATTTATATTATGATAAATTATTATTGAGTTCAATTTTTTATATAATTTTATTATTTTATTATTGGTTATAGAAATTAAATAAATGTTTATTGTAGTTATTTTATTTTTTTAATATGGATTTTTAATATTTTTTTTATAAATATTTTAAATTATTGATAAAAGTAAAGTAAAAAAAATGATTATTGAAAAACATATTTTATCAAATTTAGTTTTACAATTTTTAGAAAATAGCATAAATGAAAATAAAAATCCAATAGAATCACTCAATATATCATTTAAAACATATTTAAAAAAAGATGAAAATAACTGTTATACAATATTAGATAAGGAAAATTCAATAAAATGTGTATTTGAAAAAAAATATTTAAAAGAATATTTATCACAATTTCCATCATATACAAATTTTAATCAATTTGATGGAATGTTAATAATGGTAAAACAATCACATTTTGATATTATTTTTTTTAAAAATGTAAACAAAACAATATCATATAGAATAATATTAATAATAACGGAATTTATTTTAGATCAAGCACAAAAAATTAGTAATAACTTAGAACAACATAAATATATTAATATTAATTTTGTTCCTCAAGTTGAAGAAAAATTAAAACAATTTTACTTTAAATTTATTCAAAAAAAAATAAAAAGTGAAAATTTCAAAAATACAATAAATAATCATTTAAATATTAATTCAGAGAATTTTATAAATCTTAAATTTAAAGAATTAAATAATGAGAAATCAATAGAAAAAATATTACCAAAAGGTAAAGAAATGTTTTTTTATGGAGGAAATAAAGAAAATGATTTTGATGGTTTAAGTGAAAAAGGTGATTTATCATCATTAAAAGAAATTAATTTAAAACTTGAAAATTCACAAAATACTGATGAAAATAATATTACTCTTGATAAATTAGAAAAACTTGATTTTAAAAGTTTATTTTATTATCAACCCAGTCAAAAAGATAAAAAAGATGATGTTTTTACATATGAAAAAATTAATTTAAATGAAATTAATAATAATAAATTAATTGGAAATAAAAGAATAAGAGGAAAAGAAAAAAATATAGAAAAAAATATAGAAAAAAATAAAGGAAATAAAATAAATAAAAATGATAATGATTTGGAAAATGATATTCCTTTTGAAATTAAAAATTTATATATGAGAATGCAGAAAAATCCTATTAATATTGAAATTTTTGAAAAATATAAAATTTATAGGAAATTAAATTCTAATGAATATTCTAAAATAAATTGAATATATTAATCATTTAAATTAATAATTTACTTTTATTTTTCAATTAAACAAAATATAATATATATATATATAAATTTAAAATTATTCATATTTTTTTCATTCAAATATAAAAAAATCATTTTAAAAATTACTTTTCATTTGTTTTATTATTTCCTTTTTCAAGTTCTTCTAACCATTCTGTTGAAAAAAATGGTTTAATTAATTTTTTTTTATTTTCAGCTGAAAAAATTTTATCTAATTCTTTCTTAAATTTTCTCACTTCTTCTTCATCCTTTAACTTTTTATAATTTAAACAATCAATATTATTAAGATTAAAATCTATTAAATCAATAAATTTTCTATTTTTTTTTTTTCCTTTGGTTTTTGTAAAAGAATTTATTTTATTAAAATCAATTTTTTTTTTAGAAAAAATTTCAGTTGAAATTTTATTAGAAAATTCTTTTTTTTCAGAATTAAAGACATTTGATTTAATTGGTGTATAACAATTAGGTGTATTTCCAGTTATTAAATTATATAATTCATCAATATTTTTAAAAGTGAATTTGGGTATTTCAGAGTTAAATAAATTTGAAGTCATCTAAAATTTTTTTATTTTTTACTTAATTGAATTTGTCTTTTATAAGGAATAATTTAATTATAATATAAATGAATTATTAATAATGAATAAATTAAATAAATGTTTGAAAAAAAAGACGAAATAATAAATATCTCTATCTTATTTTTAATCACAATTTTTATTATAATTGTTTTTATAGTATCAATATTTAAAGGAGAATATAATGATTTTTACTATGAAAATATAAAAAATAATTGGTCAAAAACTCCAATAATAGAAATAATTACAACAGACTCAAAAACAAAAACAAATGAATTAACTGCTTTCTTAGGATATTATGGAAAAAATATGAAAAAAATCCAAAAAACATATATTTGGAAAGATAGAAAAATAGAATTAAAAAGAATGAATTCTCAATATAATTACCCATCACTGTATAATTTTAAACAAAATGAAAACAAGAAAAAATGTGGAAAAGATTCTTTAGGAAATTATTTATATTTTCCAATAAATGAAACATGTCCAATAAATTTAATAACAAATAAAAATGATACTAAATATAATTACAAAGAAATTAAATTTAAAAATAAGTCTTTATATTACACAAATGAATGTATAGAATGTTCAATTATTGTAGATTTTAGAGTAAGTATTAAAATTGGTCCTTCATTTGATGAATTAAATGGAGGTGATATTTGTTCAATTTATAATTGTAAATTCAGTAAACCAAATGATTATGATGATTTATCATATACTAAAATTGATAGTTATGAAGGGAGTTATTTTTTATATGAAAATAATATTATTTCTTCTCTAATGAATAATAGAGGAATTTTATATTTACATACTAGAAGTTATGTTGGAGTTTATGATTCTGATTTTTTTTTCTATAGAGAAAATCCTATTTTGAATAAAATGTTAAATATTAAATCTAAAAGTTTAAGAAAAAATATTATTTGTCCAATTATTCTTATTGTTATAATTATTTTAAAATTTCAAGAATTAAATTATGAAGATAATATAGGAGATGATATTGGTACTCCAAAAAAATTTCTTATTCTAAATTTTTTTTTATTTATATTGATATTATTTGTTTTAATTTATGTTGGATATTTTATAGTTTTCTATTATAATATGAAAAATAATGTTATTTTAAAAATGAATTCTCCTATTGTATTTTATTATCATAGTTATACTAATATTATGATTTTGAATATTATTGTAGAATTTCTTTTATTTTTCATTTTCTTTTATTTATTTATTAGTTTTATTCATATTTTATCTATAAATTGGAAATTTTTTAAATATAATTTTTGGATTTTTGGAATATTTTCATCTGCAAAATATGAAAAAGAAAAAGAAGTTTTAGATATTAAAAAAAATAAATTAGATAAATTATATAATGAATTAAATAAAGAAGTGAAAAGTTATGAAAAAAAATTAGATAATATAAATGAACAATATAATAATTTAAATAAAGAAGATAAAATTTTAAATAAAAAAATGAGTTTAATTGATGAAATTCAAAAACCAATGGAAAAAAATAAGGAATTAAAATTAGATAAAAGTAAAAAAGAAAAGATTAAAATAGAATATGAAAAATATAAAGATATATTACTTCAACAAAATATTGACTCATTAGAAGATTATGAAAATGAAATAATAAAAAAAGAAAATATAGAAAATGATTTAAAAAATTTAACAGAGAAGATAAAAAAAGCAAAACAAAGTGGTAATAAAGAAATAAATGAATTAATGAAAATGAAAAACTTAATTGAACAAAAATTAATAGAAGTTGAAAACAGATTAAAATATCAGAAATAATATATTAATTTATTTAAAATTAGTAAAATAGAAAATTATTTTTTTTTCTTTTTTGCTTCTCTAAGTTTCTCTCTTAATTCAATTATTTCATTTTCTAATTCAGTTTTTCTATTTTTATCATTTGTATTTTTTATATCTTTTAATTCTTTTTCTAATTTTTCTTTTTTTTTCAAATTTTCTAAATATTTTATATTGGCATTTTTTTCTCTATCTGATAAATCATGAAATTCTTTTATATAATCTTCATAAAAACCTTTATTTTCTTCTAACATTTTAATATCATTTTCTAAATCTTTATTATCTTTTTTAACATTTTTAACTATAGTTTCGGATATTGTTTTAATTCCTAAATTAGAAATTCTAACATCAATATTATCTTCTTTTTCTTTTATTTTTTGTTTTAATTTCTCCTTTTTATTTTCTTCTGTACTTATTTTCGATTTTAAATCATTTTTTTCATAATTAACTTCTTCATATTTATTTATTTTTTCTTCATATTCTTCCATTAATGGATTTAATAAACTTTTTAATTTTGATTTACGACAACAACAAAAAAATGTAAAACAATGTTTTTTAAATTCTTTTCTTAATCCAATGAATATTATTAAATAAAGTATTAAACAAATAAGATTTATTGAATTAAATACTATTTTTATTATATGTAAAATAATAAACCATTTTTGTTTATTATTTGCATATGAAGTAACTAATAATTGATCAGATAATTTATTAATAATATATTTTACTAATTTATTATGATAAATAATAATATAAATTCCAGTCAAAATATTAATTACAGAAAATAATAATACTAAAACTAAAGCTAAAATTGTTCCTAAATTAAATTTACTTTTACTAACTTGAACATTTAATGCATAATAAATAATAAAAATAAATAAAATAACAATCATTTCAAAAAAATTTCTATTCTTAGAAATTTTAGGTAAATAAATAATTTGTGCAATTAAAGATTTATCAAATATATCATTTAAATTCATTATACCAATATAATATCTATAATATAAATTAAAATTAGTGTTATTTTGAGAATAACAATCCATTGTATATACTTCTGAAGAAGAATTAACATGAATATCTTTAGTTTTAGACCAAAATTTAAATGATTTTTCTTTAAAATTATTATTCCCAATTACATAAATGTGATCATTAATTCCATTATTTTTTAAAATTTTACTAATTGATTCTGAATAAATTATTTGATATGAACTATCATCTTGTTTTATTATATTTTTTTCTTTTGTATTTACAATTCCACAACATGAAAATCCATCACAAATATGATTTGATTCTAATTTATATGCTGGAGAATATAATCCTAATTGTAAATTTGTTATTATTTTATTATTTATAAATTTATTAGAATAATATAAAATTTTACCATTGCCTAAATTTAATCTTTTAATAGATTCAGTTTGATATATTGTATCATTTTCATTTCCAATTTGAATAAAATTAATAGGACATTCAATATTTTTATCAAAATATAAACTATTCCCAATTGAATCAATACCACATTTTTTGTATAATGAAGATTCTTTATTTAATATAATATTTGGATAATTAAAATTAGATGGCATTTTTTTTATTATAAAATAATTATCTAATATATTATATATTGGTCTTGATGGTAATAAATAATTTCCTTTTTCATTTTTAAATCCAGGAAAATATGCAAATTTAAAAAATTCTTTTTTATCAAAAAATTTTGGATTTATTTCTTTTGTTATTTCTATATTTGTTATTGGTGTTTCTTCCCAATTTTGCCTTAGATTATAATATAAATAATCTGAGTATTCACCTTTATAATAACTTATTAATGTCAAAAACTCAATTATAAAAAGTGATATTGGCATAATAAATTGAATTAAATTTGATAAAACATCTTTATATGTCATTTTTTAATTTTAATATATTAATTTTTTTATTAAAAAAAATAAATAATTTAATAGAACCAAAAAGAAAAATAAAAAATTAACAAAAAATAAAAATATTGTTTTCATATATCTATAAGAAACTAAATTATAAAAAACAAACAATAAAAATAAATAAGCAAAAAAAATAACAAAAAAAATTAAAACAAAAAACCAAAATTTGAAAAAAAATAGAAATAAATACCAAAAAAATAAAAAAATAAAAATAAAAAAAAATAAAAAAAATCAATAATTTCTAAATTTTAAATTATATTTCTTTTTCATTAATGTCAACCATCCCATACTTGCTTTAAATTCTTTATTATTTGTTAATTCCATAGCTTTATTTCTAAAAATTCTTGTAGTAATTAAATTAGGATCTTGTGAAAAATACCATTTAAGTAATTTATTATTTAATTCAGGATCTAAAGTTTTTCTTCCAGAACCAATTTTTCTATTATAACCGCAACTTTTCCATCTAACAATATTTCTTATTGAAGTTCCATATTTTTTTGAAACTTCTGTATTACTTAAATATTTCAAATCTTCTAATATTTTTTTTTTCGTTTCTGGTGTCATTACTTTATAATGTTTTGATAATTTATCTGTTTTAAAGTATTTTATATTTTTTTCTCTATTATTTTGTGTATTTTTACTTTTTATATTTTCTAATTTTATACTTGGTATTGTAAAATTAAATGTTGTTTTTCTATATTGTTGATATATTTTTTTCTGAAGTTTTTTCATATTTGAACATATTATTTGTTTTATTGATTCTGATATTTCTTTTTTTAATTTATTTTTATTTATTATTGGAACTTGTGTTTCAAGAATAGAATTTTTATTTTTCATAAATTGTCTTTAATTATTATTTTTTAATAAATGATATTAATTAATAAAATATCATAATTCAATATAAAATAATTATTTATTTTCCAAAATAATTTAATAAATACAAATTTAAAAAAACAAATAAATAAAAAATTTATAAAAACAATCCTTTAATAATTTAAACATTAAAAAATTCATAAACAAAAAAAATTAATTTAAATTAAAACCTCTTTATTTTTTTTCCAATCATTTGACTTAAAGCCATTTCACCAATTGCACAATAAACTTCTAAAAAATAAGTAAAAACTCCATTTATAAGACTTTTAATAACAATATTATTAAAAGATAATTTTGCAGCAATATTATCTAAAGTAGGATAACCAAAAATTCTAACAAAAGCAAAAACTAAAATAGTAATTGCCATTGGAATAGTTTGTCCTATACAAAAATATAATAAAGAACAAAAAAAAAATATATATCTAAAATAAGTTCTATTTTGTCCTGTAATTATACTAAATAACATTTTAATTGAAAAAATACTGACTTCATTTTTAAAAATATTTTCAAAGAAATTTTTATATTTTTTTGCTTTAATATGTTTAAAACTTAACAATGAACATCTTACTAAAGTTGTTAATGCAGTTTCAAACATTAAGATATAAAATTTTGGAGCTTTTTTTATATTTATTTCTTTTTTTTGTTCTATTAATTCATCATGATTAAAATAAGGACCACAAATACAACAATCTGGACACCAATAAACATACCATGGATTAGGTTTTAATTGGTCTTTATTTTGGTTTTCTTTTTCTACTTCTAATAATTCATCATTTCTGATTGTACTTGATATAATGTTTGTTATGAAGTACAATATAATAATATTTTTTAAATTCATTTTTTTAACACTAAATAATTTATATTATATATTTTTTATATATTTTTTTATTTTAATTAGGGTTCTATTTTTTAATTTTCTTATTTTATATTTTGAATTTATAAAAGTTATTATATATTTTATTATTTATTTAATTATTATTTTTATAGAAATTTTTAAATTTAATTTTTATTCATTTTCTTTAAATTTTTTAAATTGAAAAAATAAAAATGAAAAAGAGATGGTTTTATCAAATTGATATTTTAAGTCCTGCACCAATTCTATATGTATTTAAAGAAAAAAGAAGACCAACTTATTTAGGGGCAATATTAACAATAATTATGATAATATTTACTTTAATTTTTACTATTCAATTATTTGTAAAATGGATAACTCATACAGATTATGCTGTTGGTTATAGTAAAATAAGTTTAAATGAAACTAATTCTTTTGATTTAAATGATGGACTTTTTGCTTTTAATTCTGAATTTTTTGAAAAAGAATTGAATAATAATTATTATTTTAAAATATATTTAATTAATGATTTAAGTGAATTAATTGAATTAAATTATTCTAAATGTAATTTATTTAATGAAAAGAATTTTAAAGTCCATTTAGATTTTGAAAAAACAAAATATTATTGTTTAGATAAAAATATAAAAATAATACTATCAAATTATTTAAATGGAAATGAAACTTATTTATCATTTAAAATATTAAAAAGAAATTTATCATATAAACCATTATATCATGATATACCATTTAAATTCATTTTTAGTATACCAAAAATTCAACATTCAAATTTTGTATTTCCAATAAATATAACTAAATTTTTATTTGAATATAAATTATCAACTGAATATTATACACAAATTGACAACTATTATAAAACAATAGAATACGAAACTTTATCAGGTTTTATTTCTTTAAAATCAAAAATATCATTTATTGCTTATTTTGATGAATCATTATCAATTAAAGAAATATCAAATAAATTATTAAATGAAAGTAATAGTGATAAAATTGGAGAAATTAATTTTCATTTGAATTTAATTAATATCGATAAATATTCAAGAATTTATCCTTTAATTCAAGAAATTCTTTCTCAAATTGGAGGAATAATTTCAATTTTTTTTCAAGGAACTTCTTTATTTATGTCTATTTTTGCTTCTACTAAAAATAATTATGTAATTTTTAGTCATATTGTAAATAAACATAATGAAAATCTTAAAATAAAAAATAAAATAAGTAGAAATGATATTTATCAAAATTTAAATTATTATAATGGTTATAATACTGATATTGATACTGATAATAGGAAAAAAAAAAGTGATGAGAAATCTTCTTTTACTAAATCAATTTATTCAAGTAATAAAATGTTAAATTTAGAATCAATTGAAAATAATAATAATAATAATAATAATTGTAATAATATAAAAAAAAATTCAAATTTATTAAAAAGAACAAAAACAAATGTAAGTGAAGAAAAAAAAAGTACTTTTGATAAAATAATAGGAAATAATACAATAAGTAAAGGAGGAATACTTAAAAAAATTTCTTTATGTAATTCATTTTTTATTGAAATTTTTCCTTTTAAAACAAGAAATAAAAAAATATTAAATATATCTGAAGATTTTATGAGAGGATGTCTTGGTATTGAAAATATTATTAAAACTTATTTAAGGATGAATCAAATTATGAAATTACTTAATTATGATAAGAGAAAAATAGTGGATGAAATGGATTATGATATAATAAAAAATATAAAAAAAATAGAAAGTGGAGAAGACGAAATAGAAAAACAAAAAAAAAAGAAAAACAAAAAAAAAAAAATAGTATTCTCGCTTTAAAAAACTGCAATAAATAAATAAAATATAAATAAACTAAAATTCAAAAAATAATAAAATAAAAAATTTAAAATTACAAAAAAAAGAATAAAATCAATAAAACAATAATAATATAAGCTAAAAATAATTTTAAAATAAAAATTTACAAATTAAATTTTCTTTCATTATAATTCCCAGTAAGTGCATAATATTCTTCAATTTGTCTGGGAATTTCTTTCAAAACTTCATCACTTAATTCTTGATTTCCTCCTTTAAATTGATCATACATAACAAATTGAACTAAATCTCTTTTAGTAACTCTTCCATTATGATCAGTTAAAGGAAATTCATCACCATCTAAAATAATCATATCTTTAAAATTTGCTTTTCCAATTCCAATAATAATAACACTTATTGGTAATTCTGCACAATCAATTAATAATTCAATAGTTTCTTTCATATCATTAATTATTCCATCTGTTAATATCATTAATATTTCATAATAATTTTCATTTCTATTTTTTTCCATTTTTAATCCTATTTCTTGCATAATTTTTTGTAAAATTGGAGAAAAAAAAGTTGGACCTGAAAATTGAATTTTTTTAAGTGATTGTTTATAAATTGATAATACTTCTTTAATTGATTCTATATCAGGAGATTTTTTAAAATTTATATTAAAACAATGATTTACTTCATTTTCATTAAAAGGAATTCCACCAAAACCATATACTGGAAATTTTTGATCTTTATCATAAATTCCTACTATTGAACCACATGACTCAATTGCATTTTCATAATCATTTTTATTTTCACTATCATAATGTAATGAATTTTTTTCTGTTGGTTTTCCATTTGAAATTGTGTAATCTATTGCTATATTTAAATTTATATTTATTCCTTTTTTTAAATAATCAATGAATGTATTTTTTTTTTTGGATTCATGTTTTATATATAATAATCCTTTTTTTTTATTATTTTCATTATTTTTTGCATTGTTTTCATTTAATTGTGTATATATTGTTAATGGAGAATTTATATTATTTAATGAAAATTGAACATAGGAATTTGGATATAAAAGATTTTTTGTTTTATATATTTCCATTATTATTTTTTGATCTAATTCATTACATAAAAAAAAAGAATCTATTCTTATTTTTTTTAATGTACTTATATTATTTTTTGGCGTAAATTCTGTACTTTTATAACAAGATCTCCATAAATTTCCATCATTATTATTTTTTAATATGAAAAATCTTTCATCATTATCATTATCAAAGAATTGGAATTTTATATCAGAAAATTCACTTATTAAATTCTCTAATTTATCATCTTTTTTTAATGTTTTTATTTCTAATTGAATATCACAAATTTCATTATTTGATTCAGTAGTATATATTTTTTTTAATGTTTTAAAATCACACTTTCCCATAATATGAGATACTGAAAAATCAATTGTTGATATTTTATTTCCTTCTTCAAAAATTTGACATCTTATCATTTGTTCTTTTTCAAAATAATAATCAAATATTAATGTAGTTCCATAATTAATTGTAAATCCTGAAATTTCTTCTGTTTGTTTTATAAAGTCATATTGACCATATTTTTTATTATTACAAATAAAAATTTTAATACTATAATTTAAAGAGTCATTTATTACATTTAATAAAGTAATGTATAATTCAACTTTTTTTGATAAATTATCTATTCCATTATTTGATATCTTATTATCTGTTTTTTTATTAAAAAAAAATTCACCTTTTGGAACATTTTTTATTATATTATAATTAATTGTAAATTCATCTAATTGTTCAAAATCATTTGTCATAAGCTTATAACAATGCTCTTTTTTAAAATTTATTTTTTCATTATTTCTTTCTTTTGAATTTTTACTTAAATTAGGTAAATCTTCTGAATATATTTTTTTTTTAAAATTTTCATTAAATGTATTACTTTTTTTTATATCAATTTTATCATTTGATAATTTATTTAGTGAATTTATTTCAGTTTCTTTATTTGTATAACTTTTTCTTAAATTTTTTCCATTTGAATGACATATACCCATATTTTAAATTATTTCTTTGTTATTGAAAAAAAAAATATAAATTATCACTAAAAGATAAAAAAGAAATAAATATTGAATAATAATTATTTAATTAATTATTACACAAAATTTTTTAATAAGTACTTTTAACTTCAAATAATAATAACATATCATCTTCTGTTTCAATACCATTTCCATCTTTAATTATACCAAATCCTTGTAAAAATATATTAATAACCCAAAAACTAAGAATAATAATAGTTAAAATTAATTTTATTTTTTTCATTATTTTATAAATAAATTTCCTTTTATTAATCTCATCTTCATAAAAAATAATTTGATTTCTTATTTTTCTATTATGAAATTCATGATTATTTCTATATTCTTGAAATTCATTATCACCTTTTAATTTACTTTTTAAAATTAAAAAAAAAATTTCATGAATAATACTAATTATAATAGTAATTATAATAATAATAAAAATATCATATCTTCCTAAATAAAAATAATCAAAACCAAAAGGAGTAATTACAGCAAAGAAAAAAGCAGTAAATCTTTTTTTTTGTCTATATGAACATTGAATATCGGTTGATTTATCTGCTATAGTTAAATAAAAATTTTTTATTGTTTTATATCCTTTTTGACAAATACATTTTATTGAATCATTTTCTACAATTGGAAAACCATTATATGAGCATATTTCATTTTTAAATAATAAATGACTTTGTAAATTATTTACATCATATGGCATACTTATTATATTTTGAATAATGAAAAATAAAATATTTAGTAAAAATTTAAATAACATTATTTAAAAATGCTTTATAAAAAAATTATTGTTTAATTAATATATAATTAATAATTATAATTAATTTTGAATTTATATATGTAAAAATAATTAATCATGATTTATTTATCTTCTCCATTAACTTTTTTTCGGCACCATCATATATATTTAATTTTTTGAATTTATAAAAAATAAGATGAAAAGTTTTTTTAGACTTCCTTCTTTTTTCACAAAAAAAACAAATGAAGTGAATGAATTTGATTGTGAAATAGAAATAACAAGAATGTTTGATTTAATAAAAGATGGCTGGAAAATAAAAATATCAGAAGATTTTAATCAATATTTCAATGGAACCAAAATGGATTTATTAATAGGAATATTTGGTGATAAATTTTCAGGAAAAACTTTTTTACTTCAAAAAATAATAAATGAAGCATTAATTACAGATAGAGATTTAAAAAGAATGGAAAAAAAAGAAGAAGGATTGAGATCAAGTCTTTTTTTTAAAATAAATAAAGAATATAAGATAATATTCTTAGATTCTTTAGGTTCAAATTTAACACCAAAATCACTAAATTTTTTCAATAGAATAAAACAAATAGATGAGAATTTAGATGAATTTGAAAAAGCTAAAAGAAGAAGAGATTATGAAACCATTGCAATAATAAATGAATTATTTATTAGAAATTTTGTTATTAATATTTCAAGTATTTGTTTATTTGTTTGTCCTTATTTAAATGGTTCTATTTTACATAGATTAAATGTAATTAAATCACAATTTACTAAAAAAGTTATTATTGTTCATAATATTCCTTCATTAGGTACTTTAAATGATATTGATATTTATTATAATGAAATACTTAATCCAGAATTAAATTTAGTAAAATGTCCTATTATAAATACTAATTATCATTATTATACTTCTACTGAAAAGCATAATGAAAAAGAAGAAATAATTGTTCATGTTATTCTTGGAAATGATAATAATAAAGAAATTAAAGAATATAATAATGTTATTATAAATTATTTAAGACTTCATATTATGTCTAAACCAAAAAAAGAATTTGATTTAAAAGAAAAATTAAAACATTTCTGTGAAGCTTTCGCTAGACAATATTTTGATGTGAAACAAAAACCAAATTTAGCAATTGATGTGCAAAGTATTTTTGTTACTCAAGATATGGTTGAAGCACTATACAAAAAAAGTTTTATTCAAATACAAGATAATTTAATATCATATCAAATTGTGCCAAAAGAACAACTTCCATTCTATAATTTAAGATTTAAAAATATTACTTTAGATTTTATAACTGGAAGAGAACAGAAAAATGATCAATTAAAAATTACTCAATATAAAATTTATTATTGTGGTTCAGAGTTATTTGTTGAATTTTATCCATTAGGTAATATTACTATAGACAAAATTCACCCAAATATTGATATTCACTCTAAATATCAAAAAATAGAAGTTAAAGGAGAATATATACTTGATCAGAGTGTAAATAAGAATTTATTAAAAAAAGAAGAAATTATTACTGATTCAGTAAGTAGATATAAATCTTTTATACTTGAAGATTATGTTTCAAAAGATTATTGCCTTTTAAAAAAAATAATTAATAAAGAAATAATTAAAAATGGATTAATTAAAATTACTATAGAAATTGCTGTAGATTTTGAATGTGACGTAGAAAAAATCGAATTTGATTAAATAAAAACATATTTTTATTATAATTAATTTATTTTTGTAATAAATATTTTTTTTATTTCATATAAAAAAATGCCCCATAATCTGAAGAACTTGATTGATAATTATTCATATTTTTTGATGATACTGGATTATTGTTTTTATTTGGAAATCCATTATTATTAATTTCATTATCATTATTAAATTCTCTTCTCCTTATTATTTTTTGTATAGTAGATTGTTTTTTTGGAATTTCAGTATTTCTTTTTAATTTTCTAAAATTTTCAGAATTATTTTCTTTATCTTCAGTAAAATATTCTTTTTTATTATCAAAAATATTTCTTCTATTATAATTACTATCATAATTATTATAATTATTATAATTATTAATATTTTTTATTTCATTTTTTTTCTTATCATCATTAAAATAATCTTTATAAACAACAAAATTATTATTTTGTTGAACATAATCTTTTAATTTATAATGTTTATTTAAAAAATTTAAAAATTTTCCACTTGGTCTATCATAACCTAATTTCCTAGGTTCAATATTTTCTTTATTAATCATTTCTTCAAATATAATTTTTCCAAAACCATTTCTTTGACATTTTTCATAAACATAAAAATCAAGAACACAAATTGGATTTATTTCTGTAATTTTTCCAATATCATCATATATAAATAAATGTTTTTTTCCTACTTTTATAAATCCTATAAAAATATTTCCATCACATTTTAAATAAATTCTTTGATCTGAATTAAAAAATTTATCTCCTGTTGTAATTACTGCACCTAAATTTTGTGACTATTTGTAATATATATTTTATAAAATAAAAATTTTTATTTTTATTTTATTATATATATTATATTAAATAATTTTTTTTCTTACTTCTGAAGACAATTTTCCAACTGTATCTAATAAATAACATAAATTTTCATAATTTTGTCTTGAATATTTTCCTGGATTACTTCCGTCTAAAAATACTATTCCATTGTGAGAAGAAAAATTTGATGACATCTCTATGTCAAAATTGAATTTCATTTTTGGAATTTATTTTAATATTTTTTTTAATTTTAGTAAATTTATTTTTTTAGATGAATAATTATTATTTATTATTTATTAATTTTTAATTTATTTAATATTTTTTTTAATTAATTAAATTTAATAAAAAATAAGTTAATTTAATCAAAAAATATTTTTTTTTCTTCAATTTATTTTTTATAATTGAAATAAAATAAAAATATCTTTACATTATTATATATATCAAAAAACGTTTTTATTATTTTATTTGTTAATTTCAATATTTTTTTAATTATCTTTTTTAATTTGTGGATTATTAATATCGCCTTTTTCATTTAAATCAATAGGATTTTGATTATTCATAAACATTTGATAAAAAAGTGGATTTCCTTGATTAATTATAGAAGGATTAAAAGTAATATCTCTTCCTTGATTAGTATTATTTAAATTTGGAATATTTCCTAAATTATTAATATTAGATGTAATATTATTAATATTACTAATATTATTCATATTATTTATATTATCATTATTAGCATTATTATGAGTATTAAAAAATAAACTTTGAGGATTAATTGTTTGATTATTTAAATTAAATTGAGGAGGAAATAATTGATTTTGAATATTAGGAATTTGAGTATTTAAATTGGGATTATTAGTATTTTGATTAGGAATAAATTGAGTATTAATTTTATTTAAATTTGAATTTTGAGAATTTTTAATTTGATCAAACATATTTTGTTCATGAATATTAGGGATAGTAATATTATTAATTATAGGATTTAAGCCATTAATTTTTAAAGGAACACCAGAATTTTGATTTGGTTGTTGAAACATTAAATTAAAAGAATTATTTTTATTTTGATCTTTTTTATCATCATTATTATTTTGATTTAAATTTAAAGAAGGAATATTTGTAGGAATATTTAAACCAGGAATCATTGTAGTATTCATTGGAATTTGCATTTGTTTAATTATATTCATAAATGGTGGATTCATATTATTAATATTTGAAATAGGCATTTGAAATAAATTTGGTATTTGATTAGGGAAAAAAGTTCCTTTTTGTTCATTCAAAAAATTTTGATTTGATATTTGTTCCATAAATAATTCTAAATATTTCATAATATAACCTATAAAATATTTTTGTAATTGAGTATAATATTGAATTACATTAATTTGTTTTTTTAAATCTTCAATTATTGTCATCATATATGAAATCATTGAATTAGAAGAATTAGAATTATCATCTTTTTTTTCTTCTCCTTTTTTATTAGAATCATTTAACATTGCACTAATAATTCCTGTTAATTGATTAATATTTGATAAAACATTTAAATTATTTTGTAAATTATGAACATTAAAATTTTGTAATGATTCTGCAATTTTTGCAAAAGTTGCAGTTAATTCTTTTGTATTATTATTATTATTATTCATTGTTGAATTTCTTGGTATATTCATATAAAAAGGAGGAATTTGATTTTCTAAATTATTATTTAATCCTGGAATAAAATTTTTTTGATTTTCTTCTGTATTCACTTGTTGAAAATCTTTTGGTGTTGTATTTTCATTTATATTAATAATATTATTGTTTATAGAATTTGAATTTTGATTATTTGAATTATTATTGTTTATATTATTTATATTATTTTCATTTTGAGGAAATGATATTGGCTTTGAATTAATTGAATTATTTCCTATTTGCTTATCAAGTACATTAAATATGTTTTCTTTTGGTTTTTTTTCATTATTTTCATTTATATTTTGGTTTTTTTCTTCTTTTGTTTCAAAAATTAAAGATAAAGATTTACCGCCTAAAAATTGAGATAAAATATTATTTTTTTGAATACAATTTGAACAAATTAAAATATTACCTTCATGTTCTAATATTATTTTTAAATTTTTATCTTTATTTTTAAATAAATTTTTTTCTTCTTGTGTATAAGGTAATTTTTTAATTATCTCATTATAATTAATTAAATTATTTTTTTCATTACATAATAAACAAGAATCATTATTTTGAGTTGAACAATTTTTACAAGGACAATTTTTTTGACAAACAAAACAAACCCATTTTAATTTTTGACTTTCATCTGAAACTAAATTTTCATATTTTTCTTTTTGTAATAAATTACTTATGCAATTATAACAGAAAAATAAATGACATTTAAAACATTCAAGATAAGAACTTTTTTCCTTTTCACATACATGACAAATATTAGTTTTTTCATCTTTTGTTTGAATTTCATTTTCAGGTTTTGTTTTATTTCCTAATAATTTAGTTTCTTCTTTTGGATTTTCAATTATTGGATTACTAGACATTTTATAATAATTATAAAAATTCTTTTGATTAGAAATATTTCTGTTTTAAGATATATTTAATATTTTTAAATTAATTATTTTTTTTTCTTATTTTATTACATCAAATTAATACAATTAAATTAAATCGAACAAACCATTAAAAATAATATTAAAATTAAATATATTTTTTTCTTAATTTTTAAATTTTTAATTCTTTTTTTTTTCATTTTTTAAATTAAAAATAAAATATATAAATTTATTTCTTTAAATATAATTTCTTAAATAATTCTTCATATTGAGCTAATTCAGATTCATAATTAGGAATATTATAATTTTTCAAATTCATAATTAAATTAGAAGCAAAAGTTTCATCACAAACTTGTTTAATTTCATCACCATAAATATTAATAAGATCACAAACTAAAGAAATCATATTTTTCAAAATTTTAGGAGCAATATAAACTTTATCATTAACAATTGCTTTAAAAAATTTAAAAATATTTGGAATATAAGGATTAAGTAATTCAATTTTATCTTCAACAGAAAAAACTATACAATTAAAAGTCATAATTAATTCAAATCTTAAATTAATAATAAAATCAATAGTGTCTTCATCATCATCATTATTTACATTAACTCCCATTTCACAAGCTGAAAACAATAATTGCATAACTGTATTTAAATACTGAGAAAATTTTAATCCAATTCTAAATGCAATTTCGCCTAAACAACTTATTGCAATTGTCTTATTTTCTCTATTAACATCATTTGAAGTACAAACATTAATTAAAAGTATTATTATTTCATTAACATTACTTTCAATATTATTTTTTATTGCTCTTATTATATTTAATAATGAAACTAAACCACTTTTACATAATGAATTTATATTAAATGTATTTATTGAATAATTAATATATGGATAATAATTTTTAAATATTTCTGTAAAGGATATTTTCATATTTGTTGATAAAGAAGCTAAAGCTAAATTTGCTTCTTCAAAAACAGTTTTTCTTAATTTAAAAACATTTTCTGTTAATTCCCAAATTTTTTTCCCTAATTCTATATCAATTTCACTTTTATATTTATTAAATATAATTCTTAATATTGCATAATAATATTCTTGTAATTGATATATTCTATCTGGATTTGAACCATTTGAAATCATATTTTCAAATTGATTTACAGTACTTTCTATTTCTTTTAAAAATTGTAATAAAATTTCCATTATTTTATCTTGTTTATCATGTGAAGAATAATCAATTAAAGTTCCTATTGTAATTAATCTACTTAATGTTAATTTTAAATCTTCACTTTTTGAAATTGCTTCATTAATTGCTGGAATATATAAACTTTTTACTATATCATCAAAATAATTACTTAATACATTAGAACTTTTATTTGTATTTAAATCACCATTAAATTTTATTATATTTTGTAATGTTGTACATATATTTAAAGCGACAGTTATATTTGGATTATTTAAAGAATATAATAATGAAGGTATTACATTAGTAAATTTATTTGGTTCTATTAATTTAGGATATATTTTAGTTATTTTTGTTAAAAGAAAAGATGCACTTTTTTGTAATTTAATATCTTGATTTATATCAATATCTTTAAATATTCTATTTAAATTACTTGATATTAATTGAATTATTTCACTTTTATAAATTGTAGGTAAAGAACTTGAAAGTAAATACCAACAAATACATTTTTCATTTACATTATTACAATTTATTATTTGTTTTAATAATTTTTGGAAAAAAATTCCAATATTATTCATATCAATAACTCTTACTAAAACACTTAATATATATAAACAACCTTTTGATAAATTCCATTCATTTTCATCTTCATCATCTTCAGGAACTTTAACAAATTTTAATATTAATTCTTCTAATTCATTACTAATTCTATTAAAATATTTTTTTGAATCATTATTTGCATTTTCAATTTTTAACCCATCAACACTTTGTTTAATTATAATTTTATTTGATTCTCTTTTTAATTCTTCATCACCAATAGAACAAATAATTTCAATCCCAAAAAGTGCTAATCTTTCATTTGATTCAAATTTTCCATTAATAATATTAAAAGAAAATTTAATAATTTGTTCAAAATAAGGATTAATATAATCATAATAAGAAGAAATACCTAACATTTCAATAAATAACATAGCAATTTTTTCTAATATATCATCATTATTTTGATATTTTTCACCAACAGAAAAAATAGAATTCATTATAATACTTATTTCTTTTTCATTAGAAAAATTTTTTTCTGCTAATTTAACAGTATAAAAAAGTGATTTTAAGACTTGAATAAAAACATTAATATCATTTTTATTATCATTATCAATTAAATTTTGAATTAAAGAATTCATAATATTATCAACTGTATTAGAATCAATTAATTTAATATTAATTTCTTCACAAACATAACCTAAAGTTTCAATAGCAGAAAGTTTTAAATTAATATTTTCATTAAAACAATTTTTAGTTAATGAATCAATTAAATCAGGCCAATGAGTCATTATTGGTTGTTCAATTTTACAAATTGAAGAAATTACATTTGATGCACTTGTTCTTATTTCTTTATGTTGAGATGCTAAAGTTGATAAAACTAATAATTTAATTTGATTTTTTTCTTCTTTTGATATTTCTTCTTTCCATTTTTTTTGTAGATTTTCATAATGAATTAATGAATTTTTCATTAAAATTGCACTTAATTGTCGAATATTTGACGGTTTATTTTCGTTTGATAAAATATTTCCTAATGTTTGTAAAAAGTTTGATAAATTTTCTTGTGATAGTTTATTTAATTGATTGAATGCATTCTGATTTGTGTTTTTGTCTGTGATTAATGCATTTGATAATATTTGCTCTATGTTTTGGTCTTCTTGAGTCATTTTTTTGGTTATCTTATTGGTTTTTTATTTTTTTTTATTTAAATTTTATAGATTATTTTTAAATTGTTTTAAAATGAATTTTTTACAATTATTCTTTTTTTTTAAATTTTTAATTATTAATTGGTATTTAATATAATTTAAATGTTATTTAAAAAATATTAATTTTGTTTATTTTCATATAGAATATTAAAATAATTTAAATAATTTTTAATAATTAATTAATAATAAATTAAATTTATTTTTTTTATTTATCATATAAATGAAATTGTTCATTTAATTATTATTATTTTAAAATTATAATTTAAAAAAGTTTAATTATTCCAAAAAATATTAAGGAAAATTACAGTAATAAATGACAAAAGAAAAGCTGTAATATATATTTTTCTTTGAAATTTCATTGAATTTTCTCTTACTTTAATCCCTAATTCCTTATATTGTGAAATTAAAAATTTAAACTTTGAAGAAATTATCATATTATTTTTTTTATATTCTAAATAACTTTTATTATCATTATTACTTAAAACATTTTGGTTATATTTTTTGAATTTATCAAAATAACTTTCAGGAATATAATCCATTTGAATTTTAAGTGAAAGTAAAATAATACTAATTTTATTCATTATTTCTTCATATCCTTTAATTACATTTTCTAAATTATTTTCATCATCAACATTATATATTTTTAATAACATTTCTTGATAAATTGAATTTAAATAGTCTTTTTCTTCAGGAGAAATTTTATTAGAATTTTTATCAATTATTGCTTTTAAATAAATTGCAAAATCTGGTGGAGTCTTTGATTTTTTTTCTACTATTTTTGATATTATTTTCATTTTACTTTCTTCATATTCTTTAAATTTATGATTTATCAATTTTATTTTTTTAAAAGAATTTAATCTATTATTCTTTTTGTCAAATATATTTAATTGATTATCTTTTTTATCTAATTTAAATTTTTTTATTTTACATTGTTCAAAAAATTTTTTTTGAATTTCCTCTAATGAATTCTTGATAGTTGGTTTAAATGATAATTTCTCAGACATTTTTTTCATTATTATTTTCTTTTCTTCAATTTTTATTATTTCATCAATTTCTTTAAGTGGAATTTGTAAATTTGTAATATTATAATTATTTTTTTTAGTATTTGGTTCATTATTTTTAAACAAATTATAATTGACATTTATATAAAATTGATTTATATTATTTAAAATATTTTTATTATTTATTGTGTTTAATTGTATATTTTCGTTATCTTCTCTGAATTTTTTTATATTTTGAATAATATATTGTCTATTTAAATTTTCTGTATTATCATATAATATATTTGAATTATTAATAAACAATCTTGGAGAAGAAGAATCAATTAAAAATTGTTTTCTTGAATTTTCTATAATTGGTTTTGTTTTATCAAATTGATTTAATTGTAGATTTTTATTATCTTTTTTGAATTGTTTTATTGAATAAAATGAATTCAAAATATTACTGAATGTTGATTTTTCAAATTGATTCACATGAGGATTTTTAATATCTATTTTGAAATATTTTAAAAATTTATTATATGATTCTTCTATTTGATTTAAATTTTTTTCTTCATTAATATTTTTATTATTTTCACTTTTATTTTCAATATTATTTAAAGAAGATTTATTGAATTGATTTAAATGATGTGATATATGATCAATTTTAAACACATTAATATTATGTGAATTATTTAATAAATCAATTTCATTTATTTTTGATGTTTCAATTTTATTTAAATTTTTATCTTTCTTATCTTTATTGAAATTTTTAATATTATGAGAATTATTTAATAAATCATTTTCATTTATTTTCGATGTTTCAATTTTATTTAAATTTTTATCATTTTTATCTTTATTGAAATTTTTAATATTATGAGAAAAATTATTTAATAAATCAATTTCTATTTTTGATTTTTCAATTTTATTTAAATTGTTATCATTTTTATCTTTATTGAAATTTTTAATATTATGAGAAAAATTATTTGGTAAATCAATTTCTATTTTTGATTTTTCAATTTTATTTAAATTGTTATCATTTTTATCTTTATTGAAATTTTTAATATTATGAGAAATAAAATCAATTTCTATTTTTGATTTTTCAATTTTATTTAAATTGTTATCATTTTTCTCTTTATTGATATTTTTAATATATGATTTTTCAATTTTATTTAAATTTTTATCTTTCTTATCTTTATTGAAATTTTTAATATAATGAAGATTATTTAATAAATCAATTTCATCTATAGTTGGAGTTTTATAAATAATTTTTTTTTTATTTATTTTTTCATCTTGATTGAAACTTTTATTAAATTTTAAATTATATTTTGTACTTATTTTATCTATTGATTGATTAAATGGTATTTCTTTTCTTTTATCAATTAAATCTTTTTTAACTTTCTTAATTAAATTATAAAATAAATCAAGATAATTTTTTTTTTCATATTTTACTCCTAAATTTAATTTTTGAGCAGGTTCATCAATCTTAAAGACGTTAAGATTTTGATTTAAATATTTGTCGTTTACATTTATTAACATATTTTTATTTATAATTGGAATTTCTAATTTATTTTTATCATCACTAATAAAGGGTTTAAAATATTTATTATTATATGTATTATTCAAATTATCAAAATCATCATTTAAATTATTAATAGTATTTATATTTTTATTAATTTTATCTTTATTAAATTTTTGTATATAATTTTTATTATAATTATCTATTTTTTGTAATTCTTGATTATTATTATTCAAAATAAAACTAGATTCAGAGATAAGATCTGCTGTTTTATTGTTAAATAATTTTAATTTTTGTGGAGTATAATCTTTTGTTATTTTTTTTATATAAACTTTATCATAACTATTTCGAATATCATTAAATTTATTGCTATTTAATATATCATTTGGTAAAGAAAATGATTTTGATGATTTATCTTCATTAAAAGATTGATTAAATAGTAAATTATGTTTTTTCTTGATTAATTTAAAGTTATCATTTTTTAAATGAAAATCATTTAATTTTGAATCTGATTTATTTAAATTTATATATTTTATATTTTTCTTTTCATAAATCTCTTTAATTTCTGAAATTTTATTTTTATTTTCTGGATTATTAATATTATTTATTATTTTATCTTTGATTACTTTTGAATTATGTTCTTTTTCAATACTGTCAAATTTATTTAAATTATTATTTTTAAAATTCGTTTTATCTTTTCCAAATTGTTGAATTTTATTTTTTTCAAAATAATCCACAATTAAATTAAATAACTTATTGTCATTATTTAATATTTTAATTTTTTTATCACAATGATCTTCATTAAATAATATAATATTTTCATTATCAAATTTTAAATTTATTTTATTTAAATTAATTTTATCTTTCTCATTTATATTCTTTATTGGATTAAATGAATCAAAATTATTAGTTCTTAAAATTTTATTAGAATAATCTATTTCAATTGAATTAATTGAAGTATTGTTTATATTATAATTTTTATTTTTTAAATCAGGTAAATCTTTCTTTATATTTTTAAAACTTTTTTCCCTATAATTATCATCAATTAATATAAATGTATTATTTTTTAATTTATTTTCAATTCTTTCTGAAGGAATATCAATTTTTAATTTTTTTATTGTATTATTATGATTAAGAAAAGGGTTAATTTTTGGAGAAGATAAACTAATTTTTAATCTTTTGTTGATATCATCTTCTTTAAAATTTATGAAATTATTTTTTTTTAAACTATTTATTATATTATTAAAGTTCAATTTCATATTTGAATAATAATTATTATGTATATTATATTTATCTGGAGTAATACTTTTATTATTTTTTACTTTATAAGTATTATTTATTGGATTAATCATATTTTTATTAATATCAAATTGTTCCTTTTTTATATTTGCTATATCTTTATTAAATTTTTTAAAATTTTGTTTGTTATATTGTTCATTATCAACAAATTTTATTTTTGTTATAATTTGTAATTTTAAATTTTTAGGCTCAATATCTTCTTTAATTTGTTTAATATATTCATTACTATAATTTTGATTTAATTCATTTATATCATTCTTATTTTTTTTTAAAAAATTCAAATTATTATCTTTAATATCATTTTTTAATTGCTTAATATTATTTTTTAAATAATCATTTTCTAACAAATTAAAATCATTTTTAAACTTTTGTAATGCATGATTTCTATTACTTTTATTATCAATAGTTATGCCCTTAATAACTTTTTTATAATTTTTATTTAAATCAGTTAAATAATGCTTATTATGTTGATATTCTTTTATATTATTTTTATCTTTTTTAACCAGTTTTATAAATTTTGTGTTATATGTATTATTGATTTCATTTTCAAAACTTTTATTATGTATAAGAATGTTTTTATTACTTTTTGTATCTTTTATGATATTTTTTAAAAATTGTTTTTCAAATTCTTCATTTTTTTCATTTAGATTTTCTTTATTTGAAAAATAATTTTTATTAAATTTATTATCCATATCATCTTTAGTAATACATTTATTATTATCATTTTTATTATTAATTGTTATTTTATTACTTAATGAATCTTCTTTATTTTTTTTTTTAAATTCATTATTATAATGTAAAATAATATTTTCTATTAAATTAATTTCATTATTTTTTTTTATATCAAATCGCTCAGATATTATATCAATCTTTATATTTTTCATATTTTTTCTATTAAAATTTTCATTTATATTATTTATTTTATTATCAATATTATTAATATTTTCAATTCTTTTGTTTGTATTATCATTATTGAATTTTTTTAAGGATTTATTATGAACATTGATATTTATTATATTTAATTTTGTTATTCCTTCTTTACCCATTTTTTTTTCAGGAGATTCAGTTTTAATATTTTTAATATTATTCTTATTATAAATTCCTATAATATCACTCACATTATTTATCTTTCCATCAATTAAATCTTTATGTTTCTGAGGAACATCTTTATTAAAATTAATATAATTATTTAATAAATAATTTTTATTTAATGTCTCAAAATTATCATTTTGAACTATAATATTTTTTTCATTAGTAAAATCAATGTGAAATTCTTTTATATTTTTTTTTGTATACTGTTCTAAAGAATCACTAATTTCATTAAATTTATTTGAATTAATTTTTTCTCTACTATTAACTATATCATTTTTAAAATATTGATGTTGTATTATTCTTTCCCATTTATAAAAACATTTTCTTTGTTTAGAAAATTTACAAAAATTCATAATTTTAACAATATATTTATTCTTAGAATATCTCCAATATTTGAAAACACTTTTAATATTATTTACATTTTCTTTTACTCTTTGAAAATCTTCCATTTTATTAGTAACTCTTCTAAATTTAGATTTAAGTAAAGTTCTAAAATTATTCATTAATAAATTTTCCAAAGAATGATTAATACTTAATTTCCCATTAAATTTATCTGGAAATAATTCTCCTGGTTTATTAAAAATTTCTGGTGAAATATTCATTCTATTTTCAACTAAAGTTTTCCTTTGTTCTAATAATTCACGACAAGATAAATTTTTTTCACATCTATAATCATTTGATAACAAAACATTAGGTAAAATAATATCTTTACTCTGATTAATTTTAGGTAAATCATTTAACTTTTCACAAATTAAAAAAATATCATCATTCAAATTATCCATATTCATTTTTTAAAATATTCAAATTTTAAAAAAAAAATTTTTATTGTAAAAAAATTAAAAAAAAAAATATTAAAATTTATTATATAATTCATAAGACTTTTGTCTTAATTGAGCATCAAAACCATCATTAGGTCTTACACAAGGTCTTTTACTTTTCATCAATTTAATTGCGTCAGAATAAATAAAACCTTTTTTCATAATCATATACATATAACATAAAGAAGAACTTCTTGATTGTCCTTCTCCACAATGGATTAAAATTTTATTTCCATTTGAACTTCCTTCTTCTATAAATGAATTACTTATTTCTAAATATTTTTCTAATTTTTGCTTTGGTGTATCATATAATGGAATATATAAATATTTAAATATGTTATCTTTTTCATAAAAATTATTACATAATATTGCACAATTTAATATGTGTGTTATTTTATTTTGTAAAAGGAGTTTTTTGTTTAAAGCAAATGAATAATTTCCTATGAAAATATTTGGTATTATTTCATTTGCATTTGGGATTTTTGAACAATATGTTAATTCATTTTTTATTTTTTCTTTTATTTCATCTGGTAATGTTTCATCTATATATGAAATATCATCTTCTTTTTTTTCTTCTATATTATTTATTGTATTATTTTCCATTTTTTTAAAATATCATTTATTATTTATTAAATCAATTTATAAAAATATTTTAATTATTCCCTTTTTAAAATATCAATTAAAAAAAAAACTAAAAAAAATAACTAAAAAAAAAAAAAAATAAAAAAAAAAGCATTTACAAGCATTTAGCATAAAACAATTAAAACAAAAAAAAAAATAATAAAAAAATTAAAAACTTAAACATTAATAAAATAATCATAAAAATAAAACTATTCATCTTTCTCTTCTTTCCCTTTAGAAGGTAATAAAGCAGGTTCAATATTAGGAATAACACCACCAGAAGCAATAGTACAATTATTTAACAATTTATTTAACTCATCATCATTTCTAACAGCTAATTGAATATGTCTTGGAATAATTCTAGTTTTTTTATTATCTTTTGCAGCATTACCAGCTAATTCTAATATTTCAGCACATAAATATTCTAATACAGCTGCTAAATAAACTGGAGCTCCTGCTCCTACTCTTTCAGCATATTTACCTTGACGTAAGTAACGGGCTATTCTACCTACTGGAAATTGAAGACCTGCTTTTGATGAACGTGATATTGATTTAATTCCTGTTTTTCCTCTTCCACCTTTTCCTTTACCTGACATTTTTTTTTTTTTTTTGATTTAGTTTATATTTTTTTTTTTTTTGTGGGGTTTTATATTTGTGGGTTTTATTTTATTTTTAAATTTTGGTTTTTTTTTTTTATTTTTTTTGGTTATTTTTAATTTTTTTTTTTTTGGTTTTTTGTTCTTTTTTTTTTAGTTGATTTAAATTATGTATATTTTTTTTTTTTTCAGTGGAGTGAAATATTATATTTTTTAAATTATATTTTTATTTATATTTACATTTTTTATTTTTAATTTTTTATTATTTTAATTTGATAAAAAAAATAATATTAATTAAATTTATTTATTTTTTTATTTATATATTAATATTAACACCTGATTTAGTTATTATTTCATTTATGATTTTATTTTTCTTTTCAATTAATTCTTTAGCAGAGTCAGTTATATCTTCTTTTTCTTCAGGAATTAAATTATTAAGTCTATCAAAATTTCTGATTTGAGTTTTATATATTTGAAATGAATTTTTTGATTCATTATTATAAATTGGATATTGAATATTTTTTTCATTTATTGAATTATATGAATTATTAATATTTTCATTATAATAATATTCTTGAACTTGAGGAATCATTTTTTTTCTTAAAAGACAAATATTATATAACATTCGAATTTCATTTTTTTTTTTATTCATTCTCGATATTTTATTTAAATTTAAGGGTTTATTTTCTATATAATCTACCCCATTATTAAGTATATTTTTTTTAATATCTTTTTTTTCATTTTTTTCTAATTTACTCTTTTCTTTTTCAGCTGTTAAATTTTTCCTTAGTATATTATATTTTTTTATTTCATTTGATTTTAAACAATTATTTTTATTAAGATATATTTTTACATATGATGATGAATTATTTAAATGATTTTTTTGTTTATTATTATTATTATTAAATAAAGTAAATTTATTATTTGATAAATTATTTGTTGAAGAATTTGAACGCCTCATTTTTTTATTTTCATTCGTTGATTTCTCTATATTTTTTTTCTCAAAATTTTCTTTTATTATTTCTTTTTCAATTGAATTGATATCAATAATAAAGGAATTATTTGATTTTTTTTCTTTTTTATTATGATTAATTCCATAATTTCTTGATAAATTTTTTGTTAAATAATAATTTGTCATATTTTTATTTTGATTTAAACTAATTTCATTTATTTTTTTTTTCAAATCACTATAAATTTTGTTAATTTGATTATTCTTTTTAAAAGTAGGATACTTTATCTTATTTTTCTTTTCCAATACTTTACTATTAGAATTTTTAGTTTTATCCATTAATTTTTTTCTTATTAAAAAAATTATTTTAAATGATAAAAATTTAAAATTAAAATTATAAAAAACTAAAATAAAAAAATCTTATTTATAATGTTTATTTAATTCAGAAAAAATTTGTTTTTTTCTATCAGCATACTTTGAATATTTTATTTTTTCACCAATATTAATTTGACTACATAAAAAAGCTCTATGAGTATTTAGAAAATGCCATCCAAAATTATCTTTTTCTTTTAAAATTTCTTGAGTTTTTATTGGTAATAAATCAATTAAATGAGCTCCTTTATTTGTTAATTGTTCTCTTGATAGTTGTTTTGAAAAATCATAATATCTTAATTTATTTCTTAAATCTAAATTATCACTTTTAATTCTTTTTTGTGAGTTATAAAATTCTTTATCTTCTTTTTTTTTTCTTTCTATTTCTTCTTCTTTTTGAAATTCTGTTAATAAAGTTTGATATGGAAAAAGTTTTTTTTTATTTAATTTTGTAAAATTATTTCTAAATGTTTTAAAAAGTTGATTTTTATCTACATATGTTGTTTCCATATTTAATTTTTCTGGCTCGAAAAAACTTTTTTTATTTTTTATTATTAATTGATTTTTAATAAAATAATCAACTTTTTTATTAAATTTATTTAGAAATTCTTCACTTCTTAAATAGAGAGATTTTCTTTTTATTTTTTGTTTTCTTTTTAAATGTTTTAATTCATCATTTAATTCTATTTCTTTTTTATGTGATTTTAATTGTGCTGTTCCATCTATAAAAACATAATATGTTGAAGTTTCAACATTCATTTTATTAAATTATTAATATATTATATATTAAAAAAATCTCAATTTTAAAAATTAATATATATATTTATTTAGTTTTAAATTATAATGTCTTTAGAAAAAAATGAACATTTAACATTTACTTCAAATATGTGGGGTGATATAGAAAAAATATATGATAAAATTGAAAATGAATTAAATTTAATTAAAAATATATATTTTCTTTTTACAGAACTTAAAACAATAGAAGATGATTATAGTATAGGATTAAAAAGAATAGTTTCTTATTTAAATATTGAAAATTTAGATGAAAATTCAATGATTAAAAGTATAATAAAAATGAAAAATATATTTGATTTAAAGTCAAAATATCATGAAAATATTTCTATTTTATTACAAAATTCTCTATGTCCAAATTTATTACAAATACTTGAATCAATACCAGAATATATAGAATCAAAAAATGGGAAAGTTAAAATATTTAAATCATTATATGAAGCATCAAAACAAGATTTATATTATGAAAATCAAGATTATACAAATGTTGCAATGGATTATGTAGAAAAAGTAATAAATTATCTAAATTCCATAGATGATGAAAAAGGTGAAATTCCTTCTTTAGTTGATAAATATTTAAAAGGAAATGAAATTTTAAATAGAATTGAAATTTCTAAATATAGATATATTAATTCAATTAATAATTATAATAAATCAGTTGAAGAATATTTTCAATTTAATACTAAGACATTAAATGATTATCAAGCTTTTGAAGAAAATTTTTTATCATCTTTAACATTAACTTTAGAAGAATTATCTCAAATTTTAAATATAGATTTAGAAAATATTTCAAAAGAAATAAATGATTTTGTTAATTTATCAAAAAATATAAATTATAAAGAAGATATTCAAAATTTTATTAAATTAAATACATCCAAAATTGAAAAACCAAAAAAATCTAATTTTATCCCTTTTTCAACAAAATTTGAAGATTATGAACCTTTTAAAGAGGCAAAATTAAAATTAAAAAAACCTTATTTAAATGATTTATATAAATGTATTACTAAAAATTTTGGTTATTTTTCTCCTTTATTAAATAGTCAAAATGAAGAAACTAGAAATTTATTTAAAACAATTGAAAATTATACTGAAAAAGCCTATAGTGGAAATTTAGATAAAAAAAATATTGATAAATTATTTATTCCTTTACTTCAAGGAAAAGAAAATAGAAAAAATATAAAATATTTTTTAGGAATTTTAAATAAATTAAGAGTTCAAACTAGAGTTTTATGTAATAAAGGTTTTGAAAATATTGAAAGATTATTTAGAATAATATTAGATGATTCATTAAAATATCAAAATTATGAGAATATAGATTTAATAATAATATTATCTCAAACTTTTTATTCAAGTGATAATAATTCACCAAATATTACATTACAGGAAAAAATTAAATCTCATCCAATTTTTTTAAATAGAAAAACTTGGGAATATCTTATTGAAAGTCATATTTGGAAAGGAATAAATGAAAATCGTAAAAATAATGAAAGTAATAATGATAATATAAATAATAATGTAAAAGATATTAATAATATTGATGAAAAAACATTAAAAAATTCTGTTTTTTCATCTTTGGTTACTTTTAAATTTAATATGAATTTTTTTAATTATGATAAAAGATTTATGAATTCAATTCTTCAAGAATTTTTACAAAAATATAAAATGGAAGATGAAAATAAAATTTTAATTGAAGAAATTCCTGATGATGGTCAATTTGAAGTTACTAATTTTGATCTAATTAATTTTCAGGATTATTTTAAAGAAAATAATAATGATAATAATGATATAAATACAAATAATAAATAAAAAATTAACATTTTTTGTTATAATAGATTTAACTTTAAAGATTTTATATTTAAATTAATTATTCAAATATATATTCAATATTTATTTCTTCAAATTCACAATAAAATATTTATTTGTTTAATTTTTTATTTTAGAAGATTATAGTTAATGCGACTTTATTATTCTTTTTAATTTAAAATAAAAAATTATTTACTGATGAAATATTAAAATAAGAATATATTGTTTAATTAAGAATATTATTCATAAAAATTAAAATTCATTAAATAATTTGAATAAGATAGAAAATAATATATATTTTAATTTTTTAATTATTATCTTTATATTTCAATATTTAATTGAATAGATATTTTTAATTTGATTCAGGAATTTTTCTTTTACTTAATCTAGTATTTTCAAAATCAACTTTAAATCTCATTCTTTTAATTTTTTTAGAATTAAAAGAAAGTTTTTTTCTTATCATTTGAATTATTCTATTTTCTTGTTTTCTATTTTTTAAATCAATAGTGTTTCCATCTTCAAAAACTAAAAAACCAATTCCTACATTTTTACTTTCTTCATTATATTCTTTTTCAATATTACCTACAAAATTAATTGCTTCTTCATCACTCATTTTATTTATTCTATCTGATAAAAGTATCATTTTTGCTTTATTTGAATTAATTGCATTTACTAATCCATTTTTTCCCATTATTCCTGTTATTTCTAAACTATTTGATTTTTGTTTTTTATTTACTCCTAATAATTCATTCATATCATTTTTTAATATATCAAAATCACTGTTTATTTTCTTTTTCTTTTCTGTACTATGAATAAATTTAATTAATTCTTCTTTATTTTTTTTTATATTTTTATCAAAGTTTATTATATTTTTTTTTACTTTGTCTTTTAAAAGTGACATATTCATATTTTTATTTTTTGATAATAAAAATTTATTCTTTCTTAAATTTCTACTTACAAATTTATTCTGACTATTATTATTGTTGATATTATTATTAGTATTGGTGGTGTTACTAATATTTTTTTTTAAATTATTATCTTTTTCTAATATTTCTGATATTTCAATATTAGTTTCATTATTATTTGAAAAATAAAAAGTAGAAGATGTTTTATTTTCAGGTTTTTGTAAATTAAAAGGAATAATTGGAATATCATTTGACAAATTTCTTTTTGAACGTTGAGATTGATTGTTTTTATCTTTTAATTTATAAGAATTTGTAGTTCTTAAAAAATTATTTGAATATGATATATGATTTGATTTTCCAAAATCAAAATTTTTACTATTTAAAAACATGTCTTTTTGTACTAAAAACTTTTTTGATGAATGATTTTCTTCTACATAATTTAAATATTCTAAACTTCCAAATTTTATTTTATCATATAAAGTTTTTTTACATTTTTTTCTTTCTGTCATATGTTTTATTAAATTCATATTTAAATTATCATTAATAGAATATGAAGATATTCTTCTTGATTTTAATGATGCTCTTTTAGGATTTAATAGTTTTATTTTTAATTTTTTTTTCATTGACCTTTCTTCATCAGTTTCAAATGTAATAAATAATTGATTTATTTCATTTTTGATTTTATTTATTTTTTTTTTAAATATATATTTTTCATCTATATTTAATGCTGATTTAAATTTCTTCAAATCTGGAGTTAAACTTATATTTTTCATATTATCATAATTATTTAATTAATATTTTTAATAAAAATTTTTTTAGGTATAAAATTTTATTTCTTTATTTTATATATATTAAAACTAATTATTATAAAATATTTTTTTTTATAATGTATTTACTTTTATTTTCATTATATATTTTAATTGCTTTTTTATATTTTTTTATTTAAATTAATATTTATTATTTATTCTAAAAAGTATGGTTCTCCAAAAACACGATTCCTATTTGGTGTGTTTTATATCTAAATTATTCTGATATGGATTTATATTTTCATAATAAAATTGATTTAAGAGTTTTCATATTGATAATTACAAAATTGATATTTATTTTTGAATATTTAAATATTGAGAATTATTTAGATTGTAATTAAATTTTAGAATAAATGGATTTATAATATTAAATTTATTATTAGAATTATTTATTTCTTTTAAAGTTATTTCATGATTATTATTTTTGAGTTGATAATGATTGTTATTTAACTATTTAATTTTATTTTGTTCATTAATGGAAATTTGATTTTTTTGAGAAGATAAAATTGAATTTTTTATGTTAATAAATAAGGATTTTTCTTTCATATTTTTATTTTTCATTTTTTTTTGAATTTACCATTTTTATAAGGTTGTCTAACATTTAAAATATTATCAACTATATTATTGTAATCAATAAAATAATTTTTATAATATTGATTAAAAGGTATTTTTAAACATTTAAATATTTCATTTATTATATTATATGAAAACTTTTGTATAATTTAGATAAAATATTAAACTTTTTAAAGTTTTGAATATTATTTTCTTAATATCTATTTTGAATTTTAAAGTAATTGTAAATAATAAAATGAGCATTTATACATGTAATTCTTTATTATATAAGATCAAAGATTTAAAAAAATTATCAATTGAATAATTATTATTCCATTTTAATAAGTCTAAATAAAGAGAATATAATGTTAATTCATATTCATTTAACATTATTTGTTTAATTATAGATATAAATATTTTATAAATATTATTTTCAAAACTAATAATCTATTTGAAAATGATATACAATTAATTGTGAATTCCTGAGAAATATATTTTTTTTATAATTTATTATAAATATCTTTTTTTTCATTTAGTATTATATTAATTGATAAATAGGATTTGAATTCATGTTTTAATTTCTTTTTTAATATTTATTTAAAGTTAAGCATATTAATTTGTTTTAATATAATTTTTTTATTGTCCTTTTTTTATTTTCTTTTTCCAATTTCTTTTCTGTTTTTTATCATTTTAAAACATTAATTATAACTTAGAATTTAAAAAAATGATTTTTTTTGGTAAATGAAAACTTTAAAATAGTTTAAAAAATAAAAAGAAAAATAAATTGAATTAAAAAAAAATAAATTATTTAACAACCAATAAGAGTTAAAAAAAGATTTAAAAATCATGAAATTTTAATGTTATCATAATATTTTTTAATTATTCTAATTTTTTATTTCTTTTTTTTTTCTAAAGAATTGGGATTAAAAATGATAAAGTTTTTTTATTTTTTAATTTTTTTATTTCTATATAATTTTTATTCATCTTATTTTAACAATTTTAATTACAATATATATATATTTATAATGTCTTTTTTAATTTCTAAATTTACTCAAAATATTAGAATCCTGATATGAATTATAAAATTTATTTCAACTTATAAAATATGATAAACATAAATTAAAAAATTAATTATATCTAAATAATTATTTATTTAATTTCTATTTATCATTTCCATCACATTTCCATCTTTATATTTCAATACTTTTTCAAAATATAATAAAAAAATTATAAATTTTTGTGATATAATATAATATGATATAATAAATGATTTATTAT